>JASAMX010008766.1:0-32610 GCA_030248175.1 Microlaimidae sp. YZB2_3
TTTAAAAAGATTTCGTAATGTTTTCAGCCTAAAGTTTGTCGGTCAATATAAATAAATAGTCGTTATAAATTGTTTGGAGTTTAAAAATAACGTTATTTTTGAACACTTTCCTGGGGCCGCGTCCGAATATCGGAGGGTTTATGGCTGCCAGTTTTATTCGGGCCTTCGGATTACGGTATTTTTTCATATTATTATACATTTCTCCAATCTCACCCTAATTTATCCCTGGCGCTCTGAGGAAATACCACACGTACACGCGATTTAAACCGCTCGTGCGCTAGTAGTGTATAATCAAAAACCAACCCACCCCCGAATCATTAAACGAAACGGGTTCGGACGTACGTTTTAAATTTTACCGAAAAAAATCTAACGACGCATTTTTAATTTGCGCATTTTTTTCTTTTAAAATCAGAAATATTGCTAGAGTGATGGCGATTATGACTAGCCTGGCAAACTAAAAAGGATTTAGTCACAGAAAATGAGCATTTCGCGTTAACACGTAGAAGTGAGTACTGTTGTATTTTCGTGAATAAATTGTTAATCCGGTAAAAAATTTTAAATAAAGCTGAAAGGTGCGGTCCGGTAAACTAGGTGTGTTATTACAAATTTTGAACGAATTAAAAAATGAGTTGAAATACGTCCTGATTTGTTAGCTAACCCCACCTAAAGGTTTTACTAATTGGTATAAAATTAAACGAATAAAATCGTTAAAATTGTTTGGAATATGTTGAAAAAAATTCAGATTTTTTCATCAATTAACGGTCGTGAACCTATAGCATTTAGCAAACATTTTTACAAAAGTAGGAACCACAAGAAAGTCAGGACTTATACTAATGTTTGTACTATTTTGGCCAAATTTCATCTCGAAAAACTGACAGCAAAACCAAGCAACAAATAAATTTTATGGAAAATTTGAGCAAATTATTAGGTGGTTTTAAACCAGCACCTGAAAGACCTCACGTTTAAATGAAAATTGTAGCCGTTTATCATATTTCTATGTATTTTTTAACCTTTTTTTGTCATTTATTTTTAAAATACCTATACTGCTATTTAATTATGTGTAGTTAGATTTAAATACGTAAAATTGTAAAGTTGCGTCTGCATTTTTGGTAAGCTTTGTGATGTCGTTTCTAAGTTCGTTTATTAACTTTGTAAGTTCGTTTGTATACGTTGTATATGTCCACCGCACTATGACTAGAAAAATACCAAGGGTAGGGTAAAAATCCCCATAGCATTGTAAAAGGTTTCAACAGCCTGCCCTTATACTATGTAGTATTACGGTCTACAAAAAATTTAGTTCAAAATTCGGAAAATTGAAAAAAAAAACGTGTTTTTTTGGAATTAATTTAAAATTGTCTCAAAACTAAGTGAACTATTCAAAATTGCCTTAAAACTAAGGTGTTGAATCCAAATTTTAAACTTAATTTTAATTTTAAACTTCTAAGTTAAGGTTTACAAACGTGCACTACGTATTACCTTTCCCTACTCGTTTTACACTACATAAAATTTGTTTTTGAAAAAAAAATTTTTTTTGTTGTAGGTAGATTTTAGAAAATCTTCCTTTAATTTTTTTATTATTAAAATTTCAACGAAGTTTTTCCTGTGAGATTTTATGCTCATAACCGATTGGTTAATGCTATAAAATTTATTACTTAAGAAAAAAAATTCTTCTAACTCAGTCGGTCTTTCATAAATTTCAAACAGACGTTAGATATATAAATATTTATTATTTGCAATAATTTTTGTTGGGTGGTACCTTGGTCTTATATACTTGTCTCTATATTCATTTTTTAACTTTATTTTTTATTATACTTCAGTTTAAGATTTATTTAATACAATTTTTGGTTGAACAAATCCATTATTTACTTGTTTTTGATTAAATCGTTCACTGGAAACTTATTTTTAAATATTTGTTTAATTTTCATTTAAGAAAAAAAGCGTTCACTCCTTCCTTCATTGTGTTCGCAATTTTTGTTTTTATTTTCGCCAAAAGTTAAAAAAAGTTTGAGTGTCGATTTACAACGATGAAAAACATTTTTTTATTTAATAAAAAAATTTAAAAAAAAGTTTTTTAAAAACCCAGTATATAAAACCAGTATATCTTAAATAACCGTTGTCCTTGCGATTAATAAGTGTACATGTATATATTTTTTTCTTTTTCAGATATAAAAGCTTCATTTCTAAAAAATTATAATAAAGTTAATATACTAAATTTTGACCTTTTTGGAATTTATTTTCCAGCTTTTAATATGTACTTTTTAAAAAAACCAAAACAAATAACAAAAATATAGTACGGAAAAATAGTAGTTTTCCTAAAATTTCTCTCATATAGTTTATTTTTTTCTGTTACGACTTCAAGAAAGTTTATGCCCTGATAAATTTTTTGAATGTTTATATCTCACGAACAGTACATAGGATCAATCAGTACAAATCGTCGTTAGTACGTTAAAATAAGCCACAGTTAGTATAAAATATATGTGACTGTGACTCATTTTAAATTTTAAACATGGCTCTATTAAGTACAAAATGAGTCACAGTCACGTGTGTTTTATAAAGACAGTGGCTCATTTCGCCATAGTAACATCGAAATTTTGTATCAGTTTGAGTTAATACTACAATCTATAAACTGCTATTACTATCGTTTAAATCTATGCCTAGGTGAAGAGATATGCTCATTAAACTTTTTTCAATACAAAAAAAAAGTAAAAAAGTTTTCAAGCAAAAAAGTGCCCTTTTGTGCAAACTATATTTACGGCTCTTTAAGTTTTTTGTTTTTTTTAACGATATTTACACATGCAATCTTTTTTTGCATTGAATGTATTAATTCCAGTTTTTAAGTGATAATTGAGTTTTAAAAAATAAATCGCTATTTTTAAAATTTTTTTTTATAACATTGAAACATTTAACGTCATTGCAATTTTTCATTTAAATTTTTTATAGGGAAATATTTTTTATATTTTTTTTCGAAGTTTTTTATGTTAATGACCTTAGCAGAATTTAAATCATATTGAAATTAGAATTGGGTTTGAACTTTTTTGTTTAAGTCTGCGCGGAGTTTGTTTGAATCAAATAGTAAATTTCATTTTTCTCAGATGTTTTTGTTTTAATTACCGCGGGTTTTTCCGGTTTTATGTTCTTTAATTTTTTAAAGGTTTCTATGACATTGAAACATGTAACGCCGTTGCAATCTTTCATTTAAATTTTTTATCGAGAAACTTTTTGCTAGGTTTTTTTTGAAAATTTTTTGTGTTAATGACCTCAGCAGAACTCGAATTGTATTAAAATTAGAATTGGATTTGAACTTTTTTGTTTAAGACTGCGCGAATTTTGTTTAAATCAAATAGTACATTTTAATTTTTTTAGATGTTTTTTGTTGTAAATACCACAGTTTTTTTCGGTTTTGGTTTCTTTAATTTAACTTTTTATGGGTTTTGTGCACTATTAGACTTTTTAAATGATATTGAGATTTTGTAAAATTTTTATGCATTATAAGCTTAGCCTCTTGGCAACAAATTAAACTAAATTTTTCCTATTTAATATGTTTTTAAAATATGACTTCATTCCAACGACTATCAGTACTAGGAAAAAAGTTGCACTGAAAATTTTTTTTCATCAATATCAACATTAAGACAATTTTTAATGCTATTAGAACAAGATACTTTTCATTTCTCAAAGTATTTCCCAAAAATTCCACTTGCAATTTTTTATGATATTTTTAATACTACTGGTTTTTGTCTTTTTATGGAGATGTTTAGTTGTTCAAATTTTATTTTAAGTGTTTTTGGTACTCAACGCATATGTGTTTTAAACAAACGTGTATCAACAACATTCCGTCGTTACTTTGACACAATGAGTAAGAAGCGTCATAAAATACTCGTAGCTGTGACTCTTTTTATTTCTTTAGATACAAATAATATAAACAAAATGAGTCAGAGTCACATTGATTTTATATTCATATTGACTTCTTGATTCTCTGTACATGTAAACCGACAAAATTTTTATCCACGAAGCCCTTTGTGATATGTAGGATCTTTCCACTTTATTGGTTACAAATTATTTTTCAGAAATCACATAAAAATAAAATAAATATCTGATTGCTTGCATTATCTTTATGTCTTATTGTTGTACCGAAAATTTTTTTGTAGCCGGCCACAAATGATTAGAAAATAGAATATTATGGATAAAGATCCATTTTTATTCCGCTACAAAAGTGTTTAAAATTTTGCAATTCTATACCTTGTTTTTAATTTTGTTTGAATGTAAAACAAGGTTCTGGTCCAACAAACAGTCATAAAACGTAAACAACTGTACAATAGTACGCTTAATTTTCAAAAAATATAGCAAATTTCATAATTATAATAACAATTATGAAAATAATCATACTTATAATAATAATATTATAATAATATAATAAATATATAATTTTCAAAAAATGATAATTATTATGCATGTTGGGCCGACTCGCAGATTTTTGACTTTTTTTTCTAAATACTGCACTAAATTGCTTATAAATCGTTACTACATTAAAATGCATCAGAATTTCAAAAAAGTTACATTTATTAAGAATATTTATTAAAACAAGTAGCCCGTGTCAGCCATATGGCTGATAAATAATTATATCTGTATTTCTCAGATTAATTTGCTAATTTTTCGAAATTCAATCCGTTAAGATAATTCCCTGAATTGTAAGCTTTACAATGATATCTCATTTAACTCACTTCGTTTAGTAATTAGCAAGGATGATCCCTTCCGTCTTTTTGGTTAAAATGCTTTGTCCAGCATACAGATGCTTTGTCCATGTTAATTTTTTTTAAAATTTTAATCCCCTTAAAACACTTTTTGAACTGTAAGCTTTCCAATGATATCTCATTTAGCCCAATCTTTTTTGTAGTTTAGGAGGAAGGTCCATTCCAACTTTAAAAAAAGATTGTTGTTCAGTATAAAAAATGTTCATGTTGATTTTTACCAAAAAAAATAAATGATACGCTGGCTTTCCATTTACTAATATCTATTGGTAATAAATAGCAATGTCAATAGCAACAATTAGCAGTAGAAACAAATTTAACTTTTAAAATTTAGAGGGCTCTGGCTCTCACTGGTGCAAATGTGTTGTCTAGATTAAAGATGTCCATGTTATTTTTTTAAACATTTAACCCCTTTATGACATTCCCCAAATTTTAAATTTTGCAATGATACCTCATTTAACCTAATTTGTTCGGTGGTTGGAGAGAAGGGTCCGTTCAGTGAAAATGCGTTGTCCATTATAAAGATGTCCATGTTAATCTTTCCTAAAAAACATAATATTGTGGCTTTTTAATGACTAACTACATTAACAATAAGTTTAAGTCAATTCAATGACAAAAAATCCTTCAACTTCCAAAGTCCGTAAGGCCCCCGTTTTGTGCAAATGCGTTGTCCAGCCTAAAGATATCCATGCAATATTTTTAATTTAAACACCTTTAGGACATTTCCCAGCCTGTAAGCTTAGCAATGATATCTTATTTAGCCCTATCCTTTTTCAAGATTGAGGGAACTTAGATCCAGGAGTCCTTAGATCCTTGGCAGATGGCGTCAAAATTAAACAGCCTAAGCCTAAATCTAACCCTAAGCCCAAGCCTAATCCTAGAAATCGGTCGGTGTCGGTGGACGGTGTCGGTGTACTTTCCAGTTTGCTTCCAAATCAAGCCACTCAAAAGCAAGGATCTAAGGACTCCAGGATCTAAGTTCCCGTTACCTTTTTTCTGGTTGAGGAGGAAGGTCGTTCCCCTTCCTAATAAAAAATCGTTCTCCAGCATTAAGATGTCCACGTTAATCTTTCCAAAAAACTTGACATCCTGGTCTTACATTGGCTAATTACTCTTATCAATAAGTTTGAGCCAATTCAAAGATAAAAAATTTTCAATTTCCAAAATAGGTTTCTCCCTTTTTGTGAAAATATGTTGTCCAGACTTAAGATGTCCATGCAAAATTTTTCTAAATTTTAACCTTATTATGACAATCCCCGGACTGTAAGCTTTGCAATGATATCTCATTTAGCCCAATCCATTCTGTGGTTGAGGAGCAAGGTCAGTCCCTTTTTTAGTAAAAAACGTTGTCCAGTATAAAGATGTCCATGTTCTTTTTCCAAAAAACATAATATTCTGATTTTACATTGGTTAATTATTCTTACCAATTAGTTTAAGCCAATTCCTAGACAAAAAATTTTTAAGTTCCAAAATCCATAGTACCCCTTATTGGTAAAAACACGTTGTCCAGTATAAAGATGTCCATGTAAATTGTTTCAAAATGTTAACCCCTATACGACATTCCTTGGGGTATAAGCTTTCCAACGATACATCATTCACCCTAATCCGTTGGGTGGCTAGGAAGGAGTTAGGGAACACACAGACAGACAGATAGACTGAGACACACACACATTACGTCTATTTATATATAGATATAGGATTTCGTAGTTAAAAAGCTTATTTTTTCAAAAACACTGTTCGAACCAGGACCTGTGCCAGGATTTTCGAAAGGAGGGGGCCAGACTCTAGAAAACTAAAAACGGAATATATATGCGGCGCGAAAAACGGAATATAAATGCGCTGCACAGGCGGGGGGGGGTCTGGGGGTGTCCCCCAGTCGCAAGAGGCAAAATTTTTTGATTTAGCATTAAAAATGATTATAAAATTTACAGAGTAAAAATATCTATTTACATTGAATTCAAGGCAGAAAGGCCGGCAGAATCCAGTTTTCGCACACCCCAAGAAAGGAAGTAGGGAGAAGCAGGGTCCATGATGGGGTTTACGTTTCCTTTTACCTCCTGCCACAACCCCCTGGACTTACCTCCTCTTCCTTAAATTTTACCCCGGCCGACCCAGAAAGGGGGGGGGCATGGCCCTCCTGCCCCCCTCTTTCACAGGGCTTGATTCGAACTATTATTAATAATTAAGAAAAACCTTAATAATTTTGGCGTGAATTTGGAGTTTTCGAAGGCATTATAATTTAAAAGCGAATATTCTAAATAAACAAGGTCCAAATTGCAGTTAGTCATATAATGACAAACATATTTAAAACCAAAGATAGACAAATGCTTTTTTTATTTTTTATTAATTTCTGACTAAAAGTTAACCCAATGTGGCTGCAACAATTGTTCGTTGGATTAAAAAATGCCCCATAAAGTAACCACTCAAATCACGAGAATCTGACGTCACTTTATCAAACAAATAATCGCTAAACTAAATCTAATCTAATTGGCTGATAACCTAACGTCAGATTCTCATAATTTAAATAGTTACTTAATGGGGGCATTTTTTAATTCAACGAACAACTGTTGCAGCCACGTTGGGTTTATTTTTGATATTAAATGAATACAATTTTTTTCAAAGTTGGTTAACATATAGATGATATTTCTTGCGTGAGTGATTTAAAATTTATCACTCCTTATTCTACCGTTTAAAACTAAAACAAATTTAAATATTTTGTTGAGTGGTAAAGGACTAACGTAGTTATTTAATTTTTTTTCAATTGAAAATAGTGGTTTCTAGTTCAAAATTAACCATTGATTCAGATGGTTATAAATACCATTCACTTTTACTGACTTTATTTTTTTGGAAAAAATGGCCTTATTTATTTATTAGTCGGTGGAGCTAAACAAAATTTTAAACTTAAGTTTTAGGCAACATTTTGTTTTATTTATTTGTTATTTTGTAGTTTTGTTTATTTATTTGTTACACTTTTATCCCCATTTCTCCACCCGTGATATAAAAACTTAAAATTTATTTTATCCCAAAACATTTTTAAATTCAAAAACACGTGCATATTTAGAGCTCAAAAGTTTGTTTTTATTTAAAAAAATATTTTCTCATGGTGGCATCATCACGAAAGCTCGAATTGTGGTTTTTTAAAAACGAAAAACAAATTTTTTTTAACCAATTGTTACAATTTTAAATTTTTGACAAAAAGATTTGTCAAAAATTCTTGTTTTGTTTTTGGTGACTTATGGAAAAACTATGGGAAGCAAAATTTTTTCTCTAGGAGATTCAGACTTTCAGAGAAAAATCGATCTTAATTTGCATCTCGAGAAATGAGTGGTACACCAATAAACGAAAATGGTAAAAACAAATTTATAAAATTTAAAAATTTAATTTTATAAAAAGTAAATAATTTTATACGAAAATTGTAAAAACTGGCAGCATATAAAACTTAATAATAAAATTTAACAAATTTCGCTGCAGTCGTCCAGATATAAAAAAGACTGAAAATATTTGCTTTTGAAAAATAAAAAAATGTACTAAACTCAAATGCCATCAGAAAGCGTTGTTGCTTAAACAATGAATGTTGTTGGATTAACGCTAGCGGTTTATTTCCAATCCATTTCCAAATACTTGAAATTGTTAAAATAAAAAAAAACAAAACATAATACCGTGCGTATTTCTGTTATTGTTTTTTTATTTTCTTTATATAAATTTTCTGCGCGGCGGGCGCTGTCGCTACCGCTCTGTCGCTTTTACAGGGCCGTTGAGTTTAGTAATGGTGTCATGTCATACATAATAAAAAAACATATTTTTACAGTTTTACCAGACAGCCGACAGAAAAAAACTGATAATCTAGGCACGAAATCATATATTGTATTCTGCCTAGATTTCTTAAAAAAATTTTAATTTTTAAAAAGATTGTACTTTATCAAGAATACATGAAAATTAATTAATAAAGAAAAAAATGAGAAATAAAAAAACAAATTATACGGGATGTGTGTGGATCTAACCAATATGCTTACGCATGCATAATTTTTTAAAAAAATATACGCAGTGCAGTAATTAAAAAATATATAAAAACAATGCATACATATATTGGCATATTGGTTGGATTCATACATTTCCCGTATAATTTGTTCTTCATTTCTTTTTTTTTTTTATTAATTAATTTTAATGTATATTCATGCCTTTATACAGACTTTTGCGTTTAGTATTGCGTAAATTACGTTATAATTTGAATTTGGTTTTAAATAACATATTAATAAATATTTTTATCACTTTTCTTTTAATTTCCTCTAAAAATAAGTTTATTAAGGATATGCTATGATAATTATGGTTGAATTATATCTGGCTGACGCTGAAAATTAGAATGCAGACAAGAAAGGACCTATTAAAATTGTGCGGTAATGACGTGTTTAAAAAACAAAAAACAAATAAGAACGAAATTTTTTTTAATTTCACCTTTTCACAAAATATACATAAATTAAACAACTTTAGCCCTTAAAAAATTTGCATTTAGGTTCCAAATTAAGTAATTTGATAAAAAATTATTAAAATACAGTTTTTAATCTTTGTTATTAACCGCTTTAGTGAAAAATTTTGAATGTTTTTGTTGTTAAATCGTCGATTCAATACTGCAAACATCTCGGTCAGCTAGATTTTATTTGTCTATAGATTAAAAATATAATTTCTACAAAAATGTCATATAGGTAAGCTAGCTTAGTGTTTCTTTCCAAAAAATGTGTATAATAATTACATCATTATACAAATTTGGATAGTAAATATTACTGTCGTATTAAACAAAATCAACCAAATTTTGCTATCTCCCAAGAAATTTTGGTTATCATTAAATCTACTTTGGGCATTTTTGAAATTCTAATTTTGAATATATTGCCTTCTTCACATTATAGTATTTTGGGTAATTATTCATTAAATTGAAAAATTTATGTAAAATAACAGTAGATGTTTATGCAATGCGCTTTGACGAATCATTTTACTAAGCCAGACTTTTTCTTTTAGTTTTTTAAATTTTTTTTGTTAGCATTGCGTTAAGTATGCTATTTATTGCGGCAAGAGTTGACAAAAAAACCAATCAAATCCTTCGTTTTTACGTGTCTGTCAAAAGAATTGGGTATTATTAACGCTGAAAGACAAGCACCGATAATTTCCTTTTGCAAAACAGATCTATTATGAGCTTTTATAGGTCATTTTTTTGTCTACAGTATATATTTTTCAGCAAGAAACTACGAACCCGATAGTTTTTGAAAGTAAATGCGCTCTGTGTTTTTATGTTACTAAATTTTTAGTCTAATTTCAAAAATATATAATAAAGGAAAAATGAGACACGTAAAACAAACTGCTTGAAAAAAACATTTCCCATTTAAATGGGACCTTTTGACTTTTGGTCCCATTTAAATATAATCCATATTAAATAAGTACCATTTAAATGAGACCAGGTCCCATTTAAATGGTATCCTAGTTAAATGGGATCCCATTTAAATAGGACCTAATTATGTGGGATCCCAATTAAATAAGTCCCATTTAAATGGAATCTTTTTTTAAGCAGTTTTTTTAAGTGTCTCATTTTTCCATTATTATATATTTTACTAATATTTGCTAATAATAAGTTAAATAAAATTAGGCAATCATATACATGCACAGCAAAATATAAATTTACCACACGTACAAACAGACACACATAAACACCAACAAAAACTTCAACATACATGTACACACGTGCTTTCACATTAACACGTGCGCACCGCACATATACATACATTTACACAAGAAGACACTCGCATAAACAGTCACACACTCATACACGCAAACAAACACAGACACAGAAAACACACATACCAAATTAACAGACAAGAGCAAAAACTCAACAAATACGTACACTAAGCCGGCCGGAAGTAAAAATAATATTTAAAATAAAAAAAACACGCTTTTTTAACCTTGATTAACACATAAGTTTCGACTGTGTGGATATAAAAATGTGCTTTTTAGTTTGGATTTTTTAAAACCGAAACGCGTTTTTATTCAGAAGTAGAAATTAACTTTTTATCCCATAGCTTATAATGTCAGGGTGTAAATACGCGAACTTGAACTTTGTTTTTTTTAGTTTGGTTAAAATTGACATGTTGGCCGATTAGGAACTTAAAATTAAACTTACTAATTTGAAAAGCCACTCGTGTTGTATGTGTCTAGTTTTTTTATAAATTTTATAATCGAAACTCCAAAGGGAATTACAATAACTCCAATAGATATAGTACAATCTAAATGTATCTCCTCGGATGGTTAGAAAACTATTTATTCACAATAATACATCGCTGATTAAATTATTACTAATTACCGCTAATTAGTTGCTAAGTTTTTAATTAAATTATTGTTAATTACTTAATCTGTTCTGTAACTTTGTTGTTGCGCCACAAATCAGTACGTCATAGTTAATTTTAATATCATTTTAAATAAAGTTTGATATCACAGTTTTATTACTATTATTTGCTATGTTTTTCTGCATCAAAAATTTTACAAATAATCAATGACTGTATACAACTAATACGCCTAATAAGAAGTATGCTATTGCAGGTTTTAAAGTTTGGTACTGATCCTTACCCAAAGAAATAATTGACTCTTTTTCGAAAATTCAAGTTTACGTTGAATTCGATATTTTTTAATAAGAAATTCAAAACAAAAAATTGGAGGATTGTGCGGGCGTTTAAACTATATTTGAAATATGCTTAATTTGTTTCATTTTCTGTCAGCAAAAAACAAGCGTCCTGTCACCAATCAAAAAACATAAAAATCAAAGAAATAAGTATAATGGCTTTTTTTGATAAGTGATTTTTTGTTTGCTTTTTTTTTTCATTTTTTCCGGCTTCAAGTTTTGATATTTTGAAGATGACTTTACTGCTCCAAGATCTTCGTATTAAGTAGTTATATTTCTATTATCAAAGCTTTTCTTTGTCTGAAGAGAGTATTGTTAATAAAAGCCGAAAAATGCTAAATTTATTATTGATCATAAATAAAAAAATGTTAAAAAATTTGTAGTTATTACGGTCAATTTTGAATCGGATGCAAAATTAAGCAGTTTGTACCATTGTTTTTATACTCATTATAAAGTATACCATTTTCTTTTAAATTTTTGCTGTTTTTTGACATTTTAATATAAAGTCAAAAAGTTATAGATGCGAACGAGTTTATCATTAAAATAGCCCCGTTATTTCTGCCGTTTTTGCGATTTCAAATTTTAAAAAGTTTATTTCTAAAAAAATAAAAATGATAAAATATATTATGTTTTATAAAATGACCCATCCCATTATATTTTGTGTTTTTTAATGAAGGGTTCATTCATTTGAAACCCAGAAGTGTTGAAAGGCATTTTTGGGCTAATTTTGGCGCTTTAAAATACGATATTTGAATTAGTGAGTTTTTAAACAAAATTGGTGTGTTTTCTAAGAAAATACTCTATTTTACGAAATATACTCTTTTAATACTCAACATGTTTTCTTCGTCTTCTATGATTTAAATAATTTTAAAGTCTTGAAACGAAATACAAAACAAAAATTTATAAAATTTAGGTAACGTTTTTCATACACCTGTTAAAAAAACTTTAAAAAATAAAAAAAAGTTGTAAAAGATTGGGCAATTAATCTTTTACTATCAAAAGCAGTCATAACTTTTATTATATTATTAGTTTTAAAAACCAAAATATCATTTTATTTGAATTTTATACTGTATAATAAGCCACAAGGTGTGGTGTTTTTAAATATTTTTATTCTTTTCTCTAAATAATTAATAAAATAAAAACCCAATTGAAAATTTACGAGATATATTTTAAACTAATTGCCTAAAATGATAATTTGATTTCGAAAATTATTGTAATGTTAGCCAAGTTATGGCTTTTTTAAGATCAAACCATCAATTACGAATGCTTTTACAGTGATTTATGATTAAAATATAAGTTTTTTATATTTAATTTTAAATAAATTAAATTTAAATTTAATTTTTTGGTCTAACTTTAAAAAAACTTGTATTTAAATTTTATTTTTTTTTGTGTTTTTTTTTCGTTTCAAGACTATAGGACTAAGGTAAACATTGTTATGAATTAATTTTCGATATGATGAGTTTTTTAATTTTTTTTGATGGGCATCGGACTATAAACGGCGATTAAATTTAACGAGAAACTTAATAAGCTTTTTATAGGCAGATAGGAAATAATGTTACAGCTATATATTACAGTTTTTCATAAAAATTTGTTAAAACGACGATCTTTGTTTTTTTTTGAATTTAATAAAAATATAATAAAAATAGAAAATGAGGTGGAAAAAAGGTGGGAGGGTTTTAGAGAAACCTAAAAAACATTTTTTATGGTTATTTTTATAGAAAATTATATACATGCAACAATAAACTGCAATATACCCTAACAAAATTAAATAATATGATATTATATTGCATATACATATATTAGTAAAGTAAATACCTTTTCCTTATTTGTTTCCTGCGTTAAAACTAAAACAGTAACAAAACATAACCCTAAATGTATGAACACATGGTTCCTAAAAACACCTATGATTTAGCCTTCTTGTTATTTAGAAATTATTTTCTAATTTTTTTTCAATCATTTTTTGAATAAAATAATTTTGCATTAACTTCTTAATTTTAATTATTATCAGCAGAAATAATTATCAGGCGCTAAAATAACAAATGGTGGTCAAAAATACAGGTTACATGTAGGTTAATGCTAACCGTTAATGCTAGCTAGTTAATTAATGCTAGCTAGTTAATGCAAGTTAATTAATGCTAGCTAGTTAATGCTAGTTAATTAATGCTAGTTAGTTAATGTTAGTTAACCGTTAATGCTAGCTAGTTAATGCTAGCTACAGTTTAGTGCGTTGTTAAATCTTTTTGATTGAAAATTTCAAGATATATTTTTAGTTTTAGCGTGATAAATGAATATTTTACTGATTTGTTCTTTGTTCCATTAAGGGTTTATACTCAATACTTGGGCTTTTAGGTAGCTTTATTTGTAACAAATTTGTTAAAATTCCATGTCGAAAAATCATGTGTTTTAATTGCCAGCATAAATGTTTTCAAAATCCAAGACATTTGTCCCATTAAAAGAAAACAGTTATTTGTAAGTTTTAGCTTACAATTTTTTGAATCAATTTCCTATATGGGGATAAATACTTCCCGTGATTTTACGTCAGATCCAAGTTTCCTGCTTTAAGTTAAAAATACCCCGTAACCGGCCCAAACAACTATACAATTTTTATAAAAATATACTCGAAATTCTTCAGGAACATATTATTAAAATATAAACTGTGACTTTTTTATTATGATAAACTCATAAAATTATGATAATAAAACTGATCATTAAAATTAATCATGGACTGTAGCTTTTATTTTCCCTGAAAAACCTAAAAAAATCTTAAAATCAAGCAAAACTTTTTATTTGATAATTTTTTTATTTCGATTTAACGGATGCGCTCTTGAAGAATTCAAGATAATCAGTTTTTATTGCTAGGAGTCTTTACCAAAAATATATAATACTATATAATATAGTATTATATATTTTTGTCTTTACGAACCTGCACGTAAAAAGAGCGCAGCTTATAATGGAAAATTAAAAGTTAAAATTGTTAAAATGTGTTTAGATTTTTCAGTGTATATTTTTTTTGGTCGCAGAACTTAATTAGGCTTCATCTTATTTTTGTCAAATAGGAAAAAGTTAGTTTTTCATTAAGTTTTCTTTGGTTACTTGTTAAATGACAATTTCGTTTACTTTCCCAATCGATTATATTGTTAATCGCGATTTTTTTCTAGAATTTTCGCCATTTTTGAGTTTGTCTTTTTGCTTTAAGTTTTGCAATATTGTTAATTTTTTAACCAATATATAAGTGGAAACGTGTATTATATTCTATGTGACACGAAGCAATTTCTCTAACGCTTTCAGTGAGTTTACATATAAAATGCAATAAACCTGGGACCTTTCAGCTAATAAAGATATTGTCTCGCGTGCTACGGGGGAGAGCAATTATATCGGCCAATTAGCTCGCAGCCCGGCGCGGAACTGGCCAATCAGCGTCGTCCCGCCCCTTTATACGGTAGATTGACGTTGATTCATAATTACACACTGCTTTCTTGCTGTTTCAGATGCTTTTTTTTTGTCGAGCTGACCAAGTGTTTTTCCGATAGCAATACAGCTTAGCCGGCGGTTGAAAAAGTATCCCGAAGCACATAAAAACTCCAGTTTAACTCGAATAATATTGCCCATGAATGAACTTTGGCGAAGTTTTCACTATAATTCCGTAAACACTGTCAAACAGGAAGATCAACCAAACCGTCTTCGTAAGTGTTTTTTCGCCATTTAATAGGGATTTCTTTATTATTCTGTTTTTCTTGAACCGAACCTATTTTAAACATACTTTTTATATTAGTTTTTTGGAAATTATAGGCGTGTCGTGTTCGTAAAATTTATCTTTTTTTGATGTTTTTTATTTTATTTTGTTAGAAACTGGTTTTCCTGGGTAACTAAAAAATGTTAAAACAAAGCTAATCTTTGTTAAGATATCATTTTCTTTTAACAGAAACTGCTAAAAATGCTTCCGAAAAATTTGCTTCTAAAAATAAATATTTTTTTTTATTAGTAAACTGAGGAATGATCGTTTTTATTGACGACGATGACCGGAACTTTAAAAAAACTAATCTAAAAAAACATAAATAAAACATACTTCAGCAACTTTGGTTAAAAATTAATAATGCATTTGAATGTGATATTTATAAGGTTAATTTTTTGATATTAAAGCTTTAACTGATTACTAAACAGATTGATTTTAATATTTAGAACTGCTTAACAACAAGGTATTTATGAATTAAACATTTTAGGCCAAATTGTTAACTTAATATAACTTTTTCTGATTTAAAACGGGATATTTTCATTTCAAATAAAAAACTTTAAAAAATTATTTCTATAGATTAAAAATATATACAACTGATACTTTCTTGGTAGAACTAATTTTGTATTAGAAAAAATTGTTAACGCATCACACTTTATTAAAACACACTAAAATAAATCTTAAATATAATAACCTTTAATTCAAATGCAGTTTATCAATAAATTGAATATTTTGACATATTAGTTACATAATTTTTGAATTATTCATATTTTTAATATGTGACACACCATGTCTATTATTCAGAAAATGCCTTGATAATATCATTAAAGATGCAGTCTTCTAAATGTGGTTGAAACCTCATCAAATGTTATTTTTTTTACCAAGTTTGGTGTGATGACTTTTACAACACCGAACTCCCTGTTTTGCATCATATAAATGTGGTTAATAACCTAAACCATGTTATTTTTTACCAACTTTTTAAACGTGGTGACTTTTAAAACAATCAATCCCTTGGTTTGCACGTGTTTCTAAGTTTGTAAGAAAATGATCCCTAAAAATCGCACGTTATTTTTTCTGTTTTTTTAGTCAAAGTTCTAAAATCCCGAAATAGTGTTTTATGCTAATTTATGTAAAATGCTGGTAAAATTTTAGGTTTGTGCGTATTTTTTTATTTTCGAACAGTAATATTTCCGCGCATTTTTAATGAATTAGAAAAATTAAAGGTGCTAAATGAAAACAAAAGAAATTTTTACATTCATTACACCGGTATAAAATGAATAATCACAAACCTGATCATTTCGAAGAAAGTTTCACGATTAAAACTTTAGGCAGCTTTAAAAATTGAATTTATAATATAAAGTTTTTTGTTTTTTAGGATTCAGGATTTTTTGTTTTAAGAATGAGAATATATGCAGCGGAATTAGTTTTAAATCTTTTTTTTCAGTTTTTTAACTTATGTATTAAAGACTCTTTTAGCAGTTATTAAAACAAAAATAAATGTAACTTCTTTTACTGTCTAAAATTAACCCTACATAATATTTATATTATTTATTTCCATTTAATAATTCTGTAACATTTTGAAAGTGGATAAAGATTTTTAGACTTATTTTTTATTCTTTGTTTAAGAATTATCAGAGCAAATAAGCTTAGTCATTTGACCTTTTGTCACCATATCTTTTACAAACTAATATTTGGATTTTTCTACAATATAAAAAGAAGAAAAATTTATCTTTATAAATATTTTAATACTCTGTAATTGTCAATTTTAAAAATAAACGATAGAATTGGTAGTAAAGATAATAACGGTATAAATTCTAAGCCCCGAACGCAATAAAAGTTAGAAAAACCTTAAACAGAGATTTTAAACCATTATGCTTTAAAGTAAAAAAAAAGTAGTTTGGAGTTATATTTAGACTTTTACTTAAAGTTAGGGATAGATTTTGGAGGAGTTACGTTTTTGATTTCACGTTTCTTACTTATCGCTACAAGTTTAAACTCTAAATTCCAGCTCTAAGTGCCATTGGCTCTAAAAACCCTAAATCGGTATATTGGATAGCCGTTTAAAAAAACGTGACTAAGACGACGTTTCGAGTGATCGCTTTGAAGAGCTAGGAACAAAAATCTTGAAAGTCCCTAACATACTAAAAACAAAAACAAATAGTTTCTTGTGGAATTTATGGCCCTTTTTTAAGAATTTATGTAAGTTTTGTATTCAAAAAACTTAAAGGCTTTTATAATAAATTTATGCCCAATGAAAACATTAAAAAAATCCATTAATTTATTTAGTACTTCTAAAATTAAATTAAATTAAATAAAAAAAAATTATTTAGCAGATTTATACACTTTTTTGTTTGCTTCCGTTTACTCTTTCTTACTTTTTTTCTAAATGCGCTGCTTCTGTGAATTATAAATTTTAAATTACCTATAATATTTATAATTTTAACGCTTATTAGTTTTTCTCTGCTTTTTATCTTGTTGATAATCTTAATATAAATATATATTGGGACCTAAATTTTTTTTTATTCCCTTATATGGATACCGAAATTTTAAAAAAATAAAAAAATTAAAGCCGCCAGCGCTACCAAAACTTAAAAAACTCATCATCGCGCTAAAAATTGTTATTTTTTAAATATCGTTTTTTTTTCAATACCTGAAAGTCGACCTTCAAAATTATGCAATCCTGTTTTACATTATAATATAAAAAGTTTTGCCGTTTCCTGGTGTAAAAGTTATGTTTTTAAATTAGCATGCTAGTTTATTAGATGAATGAAAGATTCAAAGAGCACGTATGTTAGAACAAATATGATTGCTCACATATTTATGCACTTAACGGACCTGTATATCGTGTAACAAATTCATAATCAAACGTCAAAGATTTTTTAGTTAAATGAAAATATTTTGATTGTAGTACATAACATTTGAGTGTACTCGTGTTATATCTGCGGGAATCGAACTTTCTATTTGGATGCCAAAAAATTAGGAAATTTCACACAATTTTTACACATTAATAAAAGAAAGTAAAAGTATTGAGTATTGAAGAATTTTATATTACAGAGTATAAAGGAGTTTTGTATAGCTGACCGTTTAACAATGTATAAACACATTAAAAGACCAATTAAAATTTTAGCTTTATCACATTTAAAAACTAAAAAAACGGAGAAAAACTTTTTATGGAAAATGTTTTTTTCCATTTTTGTCGGATTTTTTTAATTGTACGTTGAATCGTAATTTAGAACCAGAACCAGAAAAATGTTTATGGAATTAGGTTTAGTTTATTTAAGTTTTAGGATTAGATAGAAGTTTTAGCTATTTATATTTTTGGAATTTAGAATCGATTGAGCCGAAGGAACTGGAGATGAAACTTGGAGCCCAAAAAGTAAACTTGGAACCGCAAGTGGGGAACTTGGACTCTAAGTTCAGAACTTGAAGCTGAAAGTAAAAATCGCTAAAACCTATACGTAAGCCTAAGCGAAGCCTAAATTTAAGGTCAAACCATATTCTTAAGGACTTCAAGTTGCCATTGTTTTCGACTCAAAGTTCCCCGAAAATTTCCGACGTCTCCAAGCTCCCTATACTACCGCCCTAAAGACAGACAGGATTTTGAACTTTATTGCCCTATTTATATTTTCGACTTAAGTTTCGAATTTTTTTAAATTTTGGTGTCAAATTTTTTCAGCTCCGTCGATCCGAAATCTTCGATTTTTTTTTTAAATTTGGTTTTAAGTTCCGGTTTCAAGTTTTTTTTTGGCACAAATTCCCGCATAATTCCCGAATAATATTATAGAAAAAAAGTATAGTAGTTTTTACAGTTCCCGATTGGTTATAGTCGCTTAGTTTTAAAATTTGCTGTTTTAAGTTTCGTTGAATCAATTTTTTACCACCGCCAAAAAGTATCAACATAATTTACATCAAGTTTTTATTTTTGCATCAAAAACGTTAATTTATTTTAACAAGAAGTTGTAATTGTATTTTTTGGGTTGATATTCGTAATATTTTTGTGTCAAAATGACACGTTTGCTCAAGTGTATTCTTTAGATTTTGAGCGATTGGCCTTTTTTTATGTTGGCACAAACTAGTGTATTGAAAATTCTTGTCAAAACTAATTAATTTAAAACCAATAACGCTTTGAGTTTGGCACTTTTTTGATTTTTTGTTTTCATGGGATTAAAGGAATAAATTACTTTAAATGAATTAAAAACTAATTCATTTTAATTATTTGTATTGTGACATTCCCTTAAAAACTATTGCTGATGAATGATAATTAAAAAATTAAAAAAAAACAAAATATACCTAACTATTAGGACAAAAAACCGTTTCTACGTGACGACCATATGTCAAAATAATGACGCAAGCCCTTTATTATTCGTACTTTGACACTACGAGATTATAAAACTTTATTTTAAATAAAACACTTTAATCTAATCAAGCAAAAAATTGAACGTGCGTTAGATTTTTTTAATAATGCTGCATAAAAATTAAAACATAATAAAAAAACTAAATATAAGTTGCGGATGCCTTATTAAGCAGGGAACTCAAAGCAGTGGCAAATTTATAGAATTTTGAAGCCGCAAATATTCATGGGACTCCAAGCTGCGAAATTTGCAGTTATAAATAAATATTATTTTTGGATTAGATCCAGATTTTTGGATTTCTGTTTCAAAGTTTTTCTGTCTATTGTCAGTTCCAAATTCTTTTTTTTTTAATTTTTAATTCTAAGATTAGGCTCCCAATTCTCTCGTCTGCGAATTCTCCAAATTAACACAGCGTACAACACGAGGACAATGAACCCAAATATACACAGTATTTGGGCCCAAATAAAAAAATCAGATTACCAGGCTGTAAAACAACATTCGCAAAATTTTTTTTCTAAAAATTTTTTCGCTAAATTACTTAATTGTATTACAAAACACAGTGATTTTAAAAACATTTTGAATACATTATTTATTTAATACAGAATTTTCGATTAAAAATTAAACCTCTCCATGCTTATCTTTGGTATTTTTATGATAAATTTAAAATTGTTACCTTCACGTTCCAAACGCATCTACTTCTATTTTGTCAAACCGTTCCTTGCTAAAGAGCCGCCTTTTTTGATTAATTTACTCGGACACTAATCCTCCATATGCCATTAATTACGACACTAATTTTTATCTCCAACCAGGCATGCTTCTGTTTCGGAAAAATCTGACCTTATAGAATAAAATATGAGAGCGACCATAATATTTATCAAAAAAACTCCCGATCTAAAGGCTATACTATTTTGTTTTTAATTTTAGGGTCTTTTGACAGGAAAACGAAAATTTTGGGGTGAAGGGTTGCTTGATTGCTGAATTTTAACCGTTAAAAAACCGCGATAGATTTGTTAACTCCATCCTAGACTCTTGATTTTTGAAAAATATTTGTTTTTTGCATTATTTAAAACTTATTTTTGAAAAATCATGAATTGTAGCAAGAAAATAAACCCAAATCCCCACAGCTTATAATAAGAATAAGTAGTTTGATATACCAGTAAAAAATAAAGTTTAAGTAAATTTATTGAAAGCGCCTACTTGAACTGTTATTTAAAATGTTACTAACTGTTAGCAGCAAAGTAAAAGACAAAAAAGCTGGTACCGCTTTGCAGTATTAGTTTTATATACATATATATCTTTTTAAATAATTGAAATAAACAAAAAAATATCTAAAGATATAAAAAATGAATATTTAACATCTGGTTTTTACAATTTTTGCAGCAATAAAATCAATACGAGAAAGCATAAATTTTAGAAAAGATAAGTGGACAACTAATACTTGTTTGACGTCTTGTTATAAGAAAAACTAATTCAAACAATAAACATGGCATTATTTTTTTTAAAAATTTAAATATTGAACGTTTGATTGTTTAAAAATTAACATTTTTATAAAAATAAAAAAAAATATTTTTTTAAATAGCATCCAAAAATTAATTTTAGAAATGTTTTTCATAAATTTTTAGCCAAATATAATTGTTCAAGTGTTTCAATTTGTCTTCTCGTCTAAAAAATTTATAAAAAAATGAAGTGTAGGAATTTGATTTATTTTTTACAAGCCTTTAAAATAAATCGTAAAATTTACCAATTTTTTAATTTAAAAAATAAAAAAAAACATAAAACTTTGTTTTTTCCGTTTATTCTAATATTTACAAATGTTGCTGAAATATGTTGTAAATAGTTCTTTTTGGTTGAGACTCTTGCCTTTTTAATGTTTTATTCAGTACCAAAAAAACTGGGGCCGGACAGCCGCCGTAAAAAAAACCCCGGCTATCTCCACACGCCTCAATGAAATCTGCGTGGGGGTGTGGCGCCGAAAGTTTATTCCTCTCGGTATCAAATGGGAAATTGAGCTCGGATATTAAAAAAGGGGAAGTTCTCAAAAGTTTCGGCTGCAATTTACGACGGTTATTGCTTTACTTAAATTCTTTTTCATTACTTTACTATCTCCGCCGTCTGAAGTTTTTTCCCAATTTGAATAGTCATAAGATAGGTTTTTTATGGTTTGCGGTAAAAAAACACCGAATATTAAAATAAAAATATAATTATTTCAAAAATTTATTTTTTGTTTAGTTTTATAAAAATATTATTGGCTTCTAAGTTTGGAAATATTGACCAGCTTCTAATTTACAACCTTGAATAAATTAAAAAGAGCACTGTCACAAACAAGTTCCTATAACGCCCGGATCATATAATTCTTTTATTACTGAACAGATTAAATTGAAATTTATAAATATTGTGGAATTGGTCTGGAGAAGCCAAAATATATTAAATTTAAGGTAGGGTTTGTATTAAAGAAGAAGTTAATTCAGGGCGTCTAGGAATTTTATTTGTGACAATGCTCCTTTAAAGGAGCACTGTCACTAATCAAATTCCTATAACGCCCGAACCGGACTGCTCCTTTAATACTGAACCGATTCAGCTGAAATTTAAAAATGTTGTAGCCTTGTAGTGGAGCACTCTAAATACCAAAGTTGAGTTAGGTAGGTTAGGTATTAAAGGAGCAGTCCGGCTCGGGCCTTATAGGAATTTGATTTGTGACAGAGCTCCTTTAACAATCAAAAGTATTTTAATATCGCGTATATTATAATTTTAATTTATTTTAAAATAACGTTTTTAAATTACAATCCAATGATATAACATTGAGCCTAACGCGAACATTTAAAGCAAGGCACTTTTAACTTTTTTAAATGCGATGACTAAATATATTTACACCGGTTTGTTATGTTTCTGTTTTTGCATTAATACATTTCACAATTGCTCGTATTATTTTATAAGTTCTCGTTTGTGAAATTATTGCTATAATTTCGAAATTATCAGTATTATAAATTCTCGATCTGCGACTGGATACCGCTGTACATGCTTGTATTGCTCGTTTGGATCTTTTGTTTACATGACTTGGAGCGCCGGAGATGCCGGTGATTGCCTCAGTTGCGGCAAGGGTTGGACGGCCGTGGTACCAGCGGTACGTCGATAACCAGAGGCGGGGTAAAACGCCGGACGGTTCGTTCCGAGATCGCACCCGAAACAAGGGGCGCGAAAAAGAAGCAGGGATTTATTTTTACCGTAGTTTTTTTCGCTCAGCGCGCTCGGCTCAGTCGCCCAGCCGGCGGATCATTCGCCCGGAGAAAAAGCGGAGATTTTTCGGGGGCTTTTTAGCCGGAAGGTTGATGGATGACGCTTTACGGTAGTATGGAAAAAGTCCGGGCGTACCCCGCTGTACCGCCTCGAGTCCCGGCGCGGGCCCCGAAATCCTTTATATCACATCAAACTTCTTATTCGCTCGAACTCCCCGAAAATGTTGCATTTTTACCGGATCAGCAGGGGAATTCACTTAATCACAGGATCTAGTTGGTCTTTCGTATAATAAAAAAACAGCCGAAAGGTTGACAGTTATTGTGTATGTTGTTGTTTTTTTTTTTGAATGCGTACGCTTGGAGACGGAAGATTTTTCTTGTTATTGATACGGAAAAATAAAAATTGTTTGAATTGTGCCGCATTATATTGTGCTTTAGAGTTGAAATAAAAAAAGGATTATTACGTAAAAATTACCTAAAATTTTAAATCCAAAGTTGGTGACTTATACGAATGGTAGCAGAGGATACGCCTTAAAAAAATTCATAAATATTACTTTATAATATAAAACGTTTAAGAAATGCTTGGAAAATCAAATTTAAAGCTAAAATAACTTTGAAAAAATAAATTATTACAAACAATTTTTACGTTCAATTTTTTTGTCCTACTTGCATGTATTTATTATTTGTATTTATTTTGCATTCTTTATCTTTTTATTGTTTAGCTTTTTGGTAATTCTGTTTATCTAAGACTTTTATTTTAATCATTTTTTTTAGTTTTAAACAAACCAGTTTATAAAAATACAAGATAATAATTAAGTTTGCATCATGTATTAAATTAGTAAATATTTTGTAAAACACTTTTTTTTAAATCCAGATAAAGTTGACTTTTTTGAAAAATTGCTAAGAAAGAACAACAAATTCTAAGAAATCAACAAGAAACTTGATATTCAAAGATTTTTAAAACAATTTGCTTATAGAAATAAATCTTTAATTGTTTCTAATTACCACGATTTGCGTCAAGTAAGATTTCATTACAAAATCTTTCTGGAAAATTACTCTTACAATACAAAATAATCAAAAGAACTTCTAACAGTTTTACTTATAAATCCAATCCTTTTACTCTGGTTAAAATAAAAAAAAAATACACAGAGGCTTTTTGCTGCTCTTGTTTTTATAGATTGTGCGTAAATTTTTTTTTGTATTTTCTGGTTATTATAATCTCGTAGAAAATCCTTTCAAACTGATTGATAAGTGATAATCAATAATCAATTCGTTGGCTGACTTATTGATTTTTTAATTGTAATCAATTGGACCGATTGTAACTGAGGGGGATGGCTTATCATTGGTATTTGGGAATCCTGAAACTGTAGGGTATAGCTTAACCCTTTGGAATTTTTTCGTCTAAAAAACGCTGCAAATCCGTTGACGGGATTCCGTGCCAGTGCTGCACTGTGTTAAACTTCGCGTCTCCGGTCGGCCGAATGCGAAATTTAACACAGTGCAGCACTGACGCGGAATCCCGTCTGCGAATTTGCTGAGGAAAGAATTCCAAAAGTTTAATATTCAAAACTTTTATTGAAACTGTATAATAAACATAAAGTGTCCCACATACTATGCACTTGTTCAAAAACAACAGTAATACCTGAGCATCTTTCTTAATATGCAAATTATGTGGTATATTTAATAAACAAAAATCACCAAAAAATTATCTTAATAAAAAATATGCAGGTATTTTCCACAGTTCCTAAAACTGTAAACCATATTTTATCTTTATGTTTACAATTTTATGCCAAGGTGCTTACAGGATTGAGCTGTGTGAAGTCACTAAAACCCGAAACTAAACTTGAAATTAGCCGGCGACGAATTGGTTCAGGTCTAGCGGCTTTAAATTTTCCTAATTTTTCGATAGTTGCGAGTGTACGACTTGCGGGTTTTTTTTAATAGTTTTCACAAATTTTTTAATCTAAAAATAAAACTAATTCACACTGGATAATGGCTGATGTATTAGCGAATGCGAATAGTCAGACGTTTCTCGTTCAAAATTGTCTCAGGGGATTGCGCATTTTCACGTAAAAAAGTGAAATTTTAAGTTTTTTTTAAAATTTATTTTAAGTAAAAAAGTAGCAAATCGGCTAGATATAATGACGTAGAACCTTTTTGGGTACCTGGACAAAAAGCAAACGAGCGGCCTGACGGCCTGACAACCTTGCCAAACAAAGCACAAACTCAAACTTGATGGGCCCACTTGTACATATGAGAACAGGTACAATTGGGGTTGCAAAACTATCAATGAAACCATGGATTATGATTTAGCATGGTAGATGTTATAGCAAAATTTAGACACAAGCACGATAAAATTTTAAGAACCTTTAAATTACTAGTAATGATCATGATCTGCGGCTATATGTTGGGAATCTAAGTCTGAAAGACTAAACGTTGAAGATCTAAACAATTATTAGAGATCAATTTTCTCCCAGCGCTTATTGACTGAAAGTCATTCTGTAGCGTCATAATTATTTGGATGAGAGTTACCACTGAAAAACTTTCGTTCAAATGGGAGGTTTTTGACCATCTGACCATCACGTGCCGACATACCAAGAACTTAGACACAAAGAGTCACATTCAGTAAAAATCAACGTGATTCTGACACATTTTTTAGATTATTTGTGTTTTAAAATATAAAAAGAGTCACAGTTACGAGTAATTTACGACGCTTTTGACTCATTGTGTCAGTGTAACGACGAACTGTTTCAAAGAGCCAAACATCTCTAGACTTTGACAGCTCCTTGGTCTCTCAAGAGTAGATTTACGTCTTGTAGTGGGGCTTTTTACTCAATACTGTCCGCTAAAATCCCATTTTAAAAAACATTTTAGTAGCCGTAGATGGAGTTTGTAAACACTTTCAACAACTTGAACAGTGTTACAACACTTTCTTGAACAGTGTTAGGTACTGTAGGTAATGATTAAAAATCTTTGGAACTGACCCATTGAACGCAAAACAGTTCAAAGTACGCCTGTCTCTGGTTTTAAATTAATCATAAATAAATTAAAACACCCTTAGGTGGTCTAAGGTGATCTCTAGCGATTCCCATTCAGACTTGAGCACTAGGATCTTTCCATTAGGGAACCGCCCTTCGCAATCTATTTGTCTATTTCGATTGTCAAAACCCTACCATTTAAACGAGAGTTGTTCAGTGTTAAAGATCTTCACAGAGTTATAACGTTATAGAATCACTTTTAGCCAATTAGCGCTTAGGAAAAAATGGAAATCTCTAATACATTTGAGGTTAATTTTTTCCCAAGCGCTAATTAGTTAAAAACAGCTTCTCCCACAACCATTTTCTCAGAGCGAAACATATATGACGTGATCACAAATACTAATATGACATTTTGAGGGTCTTTAAAATACTGATGGTTTTATCGTTGTGAACGCATTTTCACTCTCACTCAGACAAACTTAAAGGATTTGTTTGTTCAGTTTAATTAAGATTGTCGTGTTGTCGTCTTTTTAATCCTGTGTTTTTATTTCATTGTTTTTTAAAGTTTTTATTAAAAGATTATCAGCTTAATACTATGCGAAGAATAAAAAAAAACTAAAAAAACACATACAAATGTCAAAGCTAGTAAAACGTATGTACATCAAACGTAAACACCGTTTTTTAACCTAGAACTACATCAAAACAAAACATTTTGAAGTCAAGCCAATGTCAACACAGTGCACATACATAAGCGATTTTTTTGTGAAGTTTACTATAATATACATACATCTAAACTGTGAAATCAAAAGTAAAAAACAGTTTAAAGCGCATATGGCATTGTAATATATTTTTATGTTTTCTTAAAAGATTATGTGTACAGGCAATAGACACATCAAATTCAGGTTTTGTCAGTAAAAAGAAAAAATCCGTAAAATTAAATAGAAATGGATTAAACTGAAACAATGAATCAAAATTATTAGGAGCCGAAACCGAAGTTACTATAGCCTTATGATTTTTTTTGTCATGGATTGGTAATTTTAATAGCCGTTTTAAAAAAATATGATTCGACAAAAAACTCCTTTCTTCACCTTTGATAATACATTTTTTCTTCCAATTTATTACTTCGTTAATATTTAAATGTGCCCTGTCAAATAACAAAAAATGCCTAAAATTGTGAAACTATAAAAATAATTTTTAACCAGCAATAATAAGCGAAGAAATTTATTTTATTTAATACAAACAACATTGCTCAATTAATCTTTTAACGCAGTAGATATATTTGCCGTGGAATTTCAGTATAGATATAAAAAACCAAAAGAAACGTAAAAGATAAAACTAAAGAAACATAAATTAACGCCTTAAATCGGACATATTAATCTATTATATTTTTTTCTTTCAGCCGAAACAATTATTTAGCTTAATTAGGCTTTTTCTTTCAATTTATCAATAGAATAAACAGATTTTTATTTTGAAAACTTTGAAACATTAGGAAATCGGAATAAATTCAAAAAAACAAACAAACCTATCCACTCAAATAATAGGAACAAAGTATTATCTTTGAGTATAATTAAATTTTGGTTTATAACTATTCTTTGTTGAGGTATAACTTTTACATCTGTAAATTAGTTAATTGAGTTAATGAAAATAAACATGATTTTATGTATTGAAGCGCCGATGTTATTGTATGTTTCTTAAACCGTAACTACTATTAATCCGTTTTTATAAACTTTTTCTGCAGTTTAACATTTTGTGAATGTCTTGTTTCTTTCATGTACTATGTTTTAGCCGTCTTCTTTCGCTGAGATCACGTGACGAACTGGCATGAACCTGACTATCAATCCGGTCCCGGCCGGAACCTTAGGTTTAAGAAGTAAGTAAAATTTTTTTATATGAATAGTTTTAGTCGAACGTGTTAAAAATTGATCAAACATTGCTCCTAACTACGCTTATTTTTAATTAACCAATTAAAAAAAAATTTTGATAAATATTTTATAAGTTATGGCACAAATTTTAAAAAATTTAAAATTATAAATTTATTCAATTTGAGCAGAAAATAATATAAGCTTTTTCGTACTGTAACAACAAACTTAAAACATTAACAAAATTTTCAATATACGCCTAACTTAGCATGTAACAACAACTTTATTAAATTTTTTATACTCCAAATAGCAATCTGGAACTTTTTAGTACGTTCTGTTTATTTATCCTATCTCATGGTTAAAATTTGAACACTCAAGAAAATTTAAAAACTAAGTTAATTTTAAAATTAATAACCAGTGATAGAAAACAAAACACAAAAAAAACATAGTCTTTAATTCAGAAATGATATTAAAAAAATTAATACCATGTATTTTTACTATTTTTTTTTCTTTTTCGATGTTTTCTTCAAGAATTAATTTCTAATTTCTGCAAAAATATTAACACTTTAACACTTTAATACTTTAACATTTTAAATTTAACACTTTAAGAATTTATTATTTTAACATTTTAAGATTAACACTTTAACAGTTTAACAATTGTAAAAAGTCACATTTTTAACACCTTTTTGGTTATTAACCTTAGTTTGTACAGCATATTAATAACAAATACAGACAGACATTAACTGACTTTTGTAAGTTTTGTCCAGAGCATAGCTTGGGTTTTATGTGCAGTTATCGTGTAAATCTGTTTGAAATTAAAGTTTCAAATTAAATTAAATCACAATTAAATATTAGATTTTATAGTGTTAATATTTATTTAAGCCGCTAAAGCGATAATCATTTCGCTCTCAATATCGCAATAGATTAAGCTGTCTTTTTGTTGCAGATTAATAAAGTAGCATTTTAGTTGCATGGCGATAAAAGACAGACAAGATAAACCTGTTTATTTAACGTTTCCAACTCTATAATGAAAGGCAATCGTCAGTAAATTTAAGCTTAAGTGCGCTAGAAAAGTTTTTACGTTAAAAAACTAAACAATCCTCAGTAAATATAAGCTTTAGTGCGAAAGCAAATCTATTTACGTTAAAAATCTCCTGAAGAAAGCTTCGTTCGGAGTTGAAACGTATGGAATACACCGCTCGCTTGTTGTTTTTCCATACATCGCCACGCAACGAGATGGCAAAATTTATTAATAAATCAATTTATAAATTGTTTAAAACGAGCCGATTTCCGGGAATAGCAACTCCCTAAGTACCGGTGGGTTTTTTTGGGCGACCGGAGTCGATTAGCACGAACTGACAAAAGCTGATGAATTAAGCCGGAAAAAATAATTAAAAGACTATCGAAATCATTTGTCGGCAGTAATTTAATTTAATTTAATTAATTTAATTAATTTTGATTGATCAGCTTGGTAAAAAATCCCAGCAGCGTTGCAAACATTCACCTCAACTGGGTCAATTCGAGGCGTATATACGGTCGCAACTCTCCTATTTTTTGCAGCTAAATTTTTTTTAGAATTTAAGTTTTCGATACGACGCAGCCTTAAAAACTCTTTTTTTCGGATCAAGTATTGAGAAAAGGGTAAAAAAGATTAAGATCAAACGGGATTCGCGCGAATAAGCGCAATTTAAGCTAGAAAAACAGGATTTTGTAAGTGGCTTTTGTTCAGTATAAAACTAACATTAAACCATACAAAAAATTAACATCCAGCAATTTTTAAAGAAAATTATATCCACATTCGAAATAATTTTTTTATTTCCAATATAGTTTTTCAGATTAGTCGGAAAATATTATAAATCTCAAATTAAAATTAGGAAAGCTTATTACCAAATTTTCGCCTAAATAGAGTACCAAAAAAAACAAACACGACAGCCCTCTTCACTGTTATGTTAGTATACGCAAGTTTTTAAGCCGTAACAACTGGACACAACAGAATTTTTATATAATTACGATAAATATAATATCAGTTTTTTATTAAAATATAATGTTATGTAAATTAACAGATAACCGTATATAAGTCTCTAGTAAACATTTTGTAACATAGTAAACTGAATAATTAAATAAATCGTTAGTGACAGCTGATTCTAAAACCTGCGGAATAAGCAGCGGTATAAAACAATATGTCGTTTGTAAACTGGGAGCAATTTCGTAAGTTTTTATACCATATATTTTAGTGAAGAAGCAAAAATAGGTTTAACATTGTTTTATAAGTAAGATCTTTTTCATAAATTATTTTTTACTGCAAAATGCAAATATTTTACTATAATATAAACAGTAGAAAATTATCTCATTAGGTACTATAGTTTTATGTGTGTTGCTTTAATGTTTATAAGTTAGAAATAACTTTTAAAACAAAAAGAGCACAATAAAGTACATAGCCTAATGAATTATATGTTTTTTATTTGAGCATTAACAAAACAGATAAATAAATTAGACTTTAAGAAATTCTTTTAAAAAATAAAAAGCAAAAAAAAAAGATTTAGCAACAAGATAAAAAAAAGTAAAAAAAATTAATATTGGATAAATACTTATCTCAACATAGTTTAAATTTGCCCATTGGCTATTTTATTAGATGCAATGTTTAGTGTTAAATGCAAAAGCACATGTAAAGAAGTAAAGATTCAGCTTTTTTATGAGATGCGCTGAGTATTTTCCGTTTAAAAATCTATTTAAGCGTTTTTTCTTTAATGCTCAGTTCTTTCATGCCCCCAAAAATATATTACTATAAAAAAACTTTAGTTAAAGTTTAAATTTTTTGGCTTTGTGTTTTAATTTTATTGTTTGTTTTGTGTTAAATTTGCTTAGCTTAAAATTCCATCTAAACACTAACCGTACTGTCTTTAGATTTCTCATGTATGTTTGTTCGTTATTTATGATATTTTCGACAGCTATTAAACTCTACTTAATATAAATTTTAAGCCGAATTGAGCAAATTACTCAATTCTTTTCCTTTAAACCTAATTTTTTCTAAAATTTCAAAATTTATACAATAAAAAAATTAGTTTTTTTTAAACGAAAACAAAGTAAATACCATTTGCATGATATTTGAAGTTTTATTTTTTAGTGATAATTTTTTCATTCAGTTTGTTTTGAACGTCCGATTTTTATTTTATTTATTATATTCTATTTAAATTTTTTTAAGTCGTCATTTATAACGTAAAATTAGAAACAAACACAAATTGTGTCGAATCAAACCAGAAAATTTTGTTTAGAAATATGATTTTTGCGCCAAAAAGTTTCACTCTTAAATTAAGTGTAAGGTCGAAACCGAGCCAATATTCACACGGTAAAAAATTATCTATCAGGTGGGTTAGATATATACAGGCGATAAACAAACGTTCTCAGAACCAAAAATAGCATGGCTAATATCTCTCTCAATTTATAAAAAAATGTGTTTTTTTTTCTGGTTGTGCAAAGTTTTTTTGTGCTATCAATAATAAATACACTGCTTAGTTGTATTATTCAATAGAAATCTTTGCAAATGCCTTAGATCAATTTTTGTAGAATACAAAATAAATTAAAACAGGTAGGGTAACTGACTTAAGTTCGGCCGGGCCTTAGTTTCGGCCACAATTTAGGGTGTCAGAAAATCGGCCTATTTTTAAAACACAAAAGAACTAGCACAAAAGTAATTGGATGTTTAATAAAATGTTTTTGCTAAGTTTTTATTTTTGTAAATTCTGCATTATCAATATTTTCATATAAAAAAGTGCATTTTTGTGATTTTATGTATTTTTCCTCGGTGTTTAAACTGCATCAAATTTGAAACGAGGCAAAATATAACCTTAAAAAAACTTTTATTTAGTGCTCAGTATTGTTAATTTTCATAATTTTATGTTTACTTCAAAAGAAGTTTGCAATGCATTAAAATAAATGCGCATTTTTAAATTCCCTTATGTTCGGCCACCTTGAAATTCAGGGTGAAAAAATCTGCTGTTCATTTCCCGTGTTCAAATTTTACGGTACTGTACTTTCAAAGATTTTTATATTTTTTCCGCTCGTTTGGCTTGTAATGTCAAAACTTTATATGGTATAAATTGAAATAAATCAATAATTATTTTACAATAACACAATGTAAAATATTGTTTTAAAGTTTTTTTAAGTTGTGGTTATGATGTGTTTTTTATAAACTTTAATCACTTGCCTACATGTTTCGGCTAACTCGGTTTATTTTGACAGCTTCTTCCTTAAAGTTCAAGCCTACAGATTTCGGTTTCTAAGCTTCAGCGAAACCTAAAAATCAAGCAAAACTTTCAATAAAGTTATTTGACAAAATGCTTGCTTGATTTATTTAGGTTTCGCAAAGGCTTAGGAAAACGTAAGATTAGGCTTTTGGAAAAAACTGTCGAGAATTGGTCGAGGTAAACTGAGTTAGCTCGTTTATTAAATATCATTTTGATATTAAAAATTAGAATATTAGATTAAGATGGGTAACAAAAAGCTTATAATTGTTTATTTAATATACCTTTACGTAAAAGTCTAAATAAATAAATAAATTTAGGGGGGAGGGTCAGGGAGGTCCATTTTTAAAGAAAGTTTTTTTAAATCAATAATTTGAGTGTTTTTAGGTCTAATATTGAGTTTTATATACTAAAACAGCCTATATAGGCCTAAAAAATGTATTTAAACACTGTTTTTAACTAAAAAACCGTGTTTTTGACAGTAGATGAAAAATTATACTTCTAAATTGGCCAGGAGGGGGGAAGGGGGGTCAGCCTCGCTAGGGGGGACAAGGGGTCCTTGGATTTTTTTCTGGGGGGGTCCGAAATTTTGGCTCCAGGGGGGAGGTAGACCCCTCTGTCCCCTACGAAACATGTATGCAATAAAGTAGAAGGAATTTCCGGACTGTACACAGGTCTGTGAAGACATACCGGTATAATACTTGTTAAATAAAACTACTATTAATAATAAATTGAAAATTTAAAACGGTTTTCCAGGGGGCATTTTTGTGTCATTTCTATCGTAAACTTCTGTTATAGTAAAAAACTTCTGATT
>JASAMX010008767.1:0-19747 GCA_030248175.1 Microlaimidae sp. YZB2_3
TGATGGTAAAATAGCTATTAAAGGGTGACTATGATAAAAGCCGACGGGAAGTTTATTTTTGTCATGTACATGAAAAAAAAAATAATTAGGAATAAAATGATAAATTTTCTCTGTCCGTACTAATACCTAGTTTGTAGTAGCTGGGTAAGAAAGAAATTAAAACTTCCTGATGTGAATTCCATTTGATCCCATCTGATTATGTAGAACGTTTTATTACTAATTTTCATTAAGTCTTCTCTAAAGAGTGGGATCAATAAGTTGTAAATGTTAAAAAAATAAAACATAGAGTTTTTGGTGTATTTTACCAAAAAAATGTCAATACTGAAGAAATGAGTTACTTCCTAAAATCGACATAGTATATCATGCATTAGATATGGAAAAATTTTTTTAATCAAGTCAAAGTTAAATAAAAACCTGTAAGGGAAAATTTACAGACACACAAGGGTTTTGCGTGAATGGCACATTATAACATAGATTTTGTAATTCTTACATACTGTATTAGCAGTAATTTTTTTGAAAAAAATATTAAAATTTTGCTTACATAAGCTTAAAAGCTCCTTTGAAAAATTAGATCTATAAAAGAACTAGTATTTTACAAAGAGCCATTCTGGTGTAACCTGCAAAATTTTCACACCTCATGTATTTTTTATAGTAAAACAAATCGTGGAAACTAAATTGACATTGCAAAATGAGTTTACAGCAAAACTACAAAAAACTGGAAATGGGTAAAGTTTCATTAGGGTAAAAATGAGAGCTAGGCTAAATTTTACAGTAGAGAAACGGTAGGTTAAAAATAAAACTCTATAACCACAATTGATCAAAGCTCACATAAGGATTAATCAGCATACAACAATAATTTAAATTTGCAACACATCCTTTGGAATTTGAGTTTAGTGGTTCTAACCAAAAGAATAATTATCGTGCACACAACAAAAAGTAGCTTAAATGCAATTAACTTGAAATTTCCAAAGGATGTATTTGCAAATGTAATCCCTGTCTTATGCAAATTATAACTTATGTGATTTTTGGTCGATTACAGGATGAAAAAAAAAGCTCTAATTTATCTGGGGATCGACAGTCAGAATAAATCAAATAATGTTCCATATATGATAAATAAGAGGAATTGTTAACAAATTTGAAGACAAAAAACCACTTTTAATCATTTTGGAAGAAAATGGGCACTTTTAGGGATGTTTCATTTGTGAAGACAAAGATCACAGTTGCAACTTTGTCACTTAATCAGGAATCAGCTGGAAAAACCAACAAGAAAGTGAACAGCTAAGCATGGAACTTTTAGGGAGAACCTTCGAACAATTACTAAATTTTTCAATAGAAAGAGATACTGAAATACTAAATTGCTTTTATTTTTTAAAAATTTATTTGTTAAAAACATTTGATGAATGCCTAACTGTTTAACTTGGTTTTTGCGATAAGAAACACTTTTTTTAGGCTTATGATCAGTTTATTTTTCGAGTTTTTTGAAATTTGATATTTTCAGGGGCCTATTTCATAAAGACGTTTGTAAATTTTCAAAATTGCCTATTTTTTGTAAATTACATGATAGAGGATATACGACACAGCGAATATTAATCAGTCAGTGCGGAGATGAAATGGACGTGGCTGCGACGCAATCAGCACGGAAAGAGCGCGGAGTTGCTCCCCTTGGATTACAAGTCGAAAAACCTTCATCGTGTATTTGAGACAAAAAATAGGCGGAGATTTGTAAAATTTATCTACCAATGTTTTCTCACATAAAACAAGCCCAGGGAGTAAATTTGGGAATTCAGGACTTTATTTAAAAAAACGGCATGCTTGAGCCCTTAAATTTTTTTTAATTAATTTTACAAACGTGCTTGCTTTTTTAAATAGAAAATACTAGTCAGATTACTTAAATTTGCAACTCCCCAGCATTATTTTTAATTACTGCGCCCAGTAAGCGTAGTTTTAAATTTTTTATCAATATTTATATTTAATTTAAGCACAAATTAATGTTGAAAGTAATAAGTAAAAACAAGTTTTCCAACTTTTAATATAGTTAGTTAGTTAGTTCATTGTGCACCTAGTTGTCAACTGTCCATAATTATTTTATTTTACCTTTTTTTTAGTTATTTCATTTTCATTAACATTATTTATTTCAATATCACTATTCTTAAAGAAGGATGTAAAACTCACATTTCTTCTCTGCAATCCCCTACCACCCCCCGGACCTCGCCCGGCCCGTCCCCACCAACAAAAAGCAGTGGTATCGAGTATTAGGCTGTTATAGATGGGATATCTTTAACATGCCTGCTTTTGCTTTGAAAAAATGCAGGTTCTTATAATTTGAATTTTGAATCAAAATTTTAAATGAGTTTATATTTAAAACAATATGAATAAAGTTTTAGTTAAAAAAAATACAAAGATCTTTGGCTAGAAAGTTTTTTCTTTACTTAAAATTGTTTACAAAACTCTCGAGGATCAGAACCAAAATAAAATTAATTTTACACAAAAAAAAAAGCCCACTTGTGAAAAATTTTACACAAAAAGCTGCGAGGTTCAAATGGCGATTTTCGACAAAATAGTAAAGCTTAGAAGAATAATTATTTTACCTACTTTTTTGCGCAAAAAATTGTGACATTCTACGTTATTAACTAAAAATACAGCTAACATGAAGTGCTGAAAATTAGTAATGCAGAAAAGTTTCATTCTGGCAGGGTTTTTAATTAAATTTCAGGTAGTAAGTACTGCACTTGAGTCTAAAAAACAGGTGATAACAGTGTAATTTCCATTTGAACAACAGTCACTTTTATATTTCCATTTAAGATTCCTGTTGTTCAAATGAAATTACACTGTTATCCACCCTGTTTTTTAGACTCAAGTGCAGTACTTACTACTTTGACCTGAACGGTAAAAACCCTGCCAGAATGAAGCTTTTCTGCATTCTAATTTCAGCACTCATGTTAGCTGTATTTTTAGTTAATAACGTGATGTCACAACCATTTGTTTTGCGCAAAAAAAAAGTAAGTAAAATAGATCTATTTATTTAACTTTACTCTTGTCAAAATCACCATTTGAACCTCACAGTTTTTTTGTAAATTTTTTCACAAGTACTAAAAAAAGTTTTAAAATTATTTATGTCTATCTAGAGTTTGTAAACAATTTAATTAAAGAAAAAACTTTCTAGCCAAAGATCTGATTTTTTTAACTAAAACTTTATACATATTGTTTTAAATATAAACTTAATTAAAATTCAAATTCAAAGTTAAATTATAAGAACCTGCATTTTTTTAAAGCAAAAGCAGGCAGGCTATGGATATTCCATATGACAGCCTAATACTCCATACCAATACTTTTGTTGGTGTGGAGTTTTAGTCAAGGTCCCACCCTTCTTAGGGGATTGCAGAGAGAAAATGTGAGTTTTACATCCTTCTTTAAGATAATAATATAAAATAAATAATGTTAATGAAAATGAAATAACTAAAAAAAGGTAAACTAAAATAATTATGGACAGTTGACAACTAGGTGCACAATGAACTAACTAACTAACTATATTAAAAGTCAAAAACCTGTTTTTACTTATTACTTCAACATTAATTTGTGCTTAAATTCAAATCAAGATTAATAAAAATTTAAAACTACGCTTACTGGGCGCAGTAATTAAAAATAATGCTGGTTCAAAATTAAGTAATCTGACTAGTATTTTCTATTAAAAAACAAGCACGTTTGTAAAACTAATTAAAAAAATTTAAGGGCTCAACATGCCGTTTTTTTAATAAAGTCCTGAATTCCCAATTTACTCCTGGGGCCTGTTTTATAAAAACATTGGTAAATTCTAATTTTACAAATCTCCGCCTATTTTTTGTAAAATACACGATGAAGGTTTTTCGACTTGTAATCCAAGGGGAGCAACTCCGCGCACTACTCCGTGCTGATTGGTCGCAGCCACGTCATTTCATCTCCGCTGACTGATTAATATTCGCTGTGTCGTATATCCTCTATCATGTAATTTACAAAAAATAGGCGATTTTGAAAATTTACAAACGTCTTTATGAAATAGGCCCCTGAAGTCTAATTTCAAAAAACTCAAAAATAAACTGATCATAAGCCTAAAAAAATGTTTATATCGCAAACCAAATTAAACAGTCGGGCGTCATCAAATGTTAACAAATAAATTTTAAAAAATCAAAGCAATTCATATTTCAGTATCTCTTCTATTGAAAAATTTAGTAACGTTGGAAGGTTCTCCTCAAAGTTCATGTTAGCTGTTCACTTCTTGTCATTCCACTGATTCCTGATTAAGTGACAAAGTTGCAACTGTGATCTTTGTCTCCACAAATGAAACATCCTCAAGGTCCATTTTCTCCAAAATGATTAAAAGTGGTTTTTTGTCTTCAATTTTTTTAACAATCCTCTTATTTAGCATATATGGAACATTATTTGATTTATTCTGACTGTCGATGCCAGTGATTAGAGCCTTTTTTTTCATCCTGTAATCGACCAAAATCACATAAGGTATAATTTGCATACAACAGGATTACATTTGCAATACATCCTTTGGAAATTTAAGTTCAGTACAGTTATGGTACTTTTGTTGTGTGCACGATAATTATTCTTTTGGTTAGAACCACTAAACTCAAATTCCAAAGGATGTGTTGCAAATTTAATCCTGTTGTATGCTGATTAATCCTTATGTGACTTTGATCGATTGTGGTTATAGAGTTTTATTTTAACCTACCATTTTCTACTGAAACTCAGCCTAGCTCTCATTTTTTACCCTAGTGAAATTTACCCATTCCAGTTTTTTGTAGTTTTGCTGTAAACTCATTTTGCAATGTCAATTTAGTTACCACGATTTGTTTTACTATAAATAATACATGAGGTGTGAAAATTTTGCAGTTACACCAGAATGACTCTTTGGTAAAATACTAGTTCTTTTATAGATATAATTTTTCAAAGGAGCTTTTAAGCTTATGTAAGCAAAATTTTAATATTTTCAAAAAAATTTCTGCTCATACAGTATGTAAGAATTACAAAATCTATGTTATAATGTGCCATTCACGAACCTTGTGTGTCTGTAAATTTTTCCTTACAGGTTTTGTTAACTTTGACTTGATTAAAAAAATTTTGCCATATCTAATGCATGATATACTATGTCGATTTTAGGAAGTAACTAATTTTGTTCAGTATTGACATTTATTTTGGTAGAACCTACGCAAAAACTCTATGTTTTATTTTTTTAACATTTACAACTTATTAATCCACTCTTAAGAGAAGACTTAATGAAATTAGTAATAAAACGTTCTACATAATCAGGAATGCGATAAAACAAAGAATTCACATAAGGAAGTTTAATTTCTTGCTTACCCAGCTACTACAAACTAGGTCATCCGGACGCAAAGAAAATTTATACCATTTTATTCCTAATTATTTTTTCATGTACATGACAAAAATGATTTCCGTCGCTATCATAGTCGCCCTTAATACTGTACTACCATCATATATTTTAAGAGGATAAATCACAACGAAACATAAAGTACCAGTACCAGTACATTGAAGGCTTTTCACAAAATGGACTACTTACAAGGTTTTTTAATCAATAGACAAAATTCTGTCAGGGAAGAATGAGAATTGCCGACTATTATATTAAACTATTTTAGATTTAGAAATAAATCTAGTGTTTAAAAAATGGTCTGATCCCCAAGGTCTTAAAACTAAACACCAGCGTTGTAAAATTATCAATGATTAAACTAAGTGGTAAATAACATTTGTTGCCTTTTCATTCAAAATACTCTTTTTCATTTTCAAATTTATAAATTTTTTCATTTTCAAAATTATAAATTAATATTTTAATTTTTTTACATAAAATCCCATCTTAATTAAATTTAATTGTCGTAAAAAAATATGTGTAATTCTTTAAATTTTAATAAATTTTTTAAAATGATTTGGAAAGTTAAAAACAAGTTTTAAATAAAATTTGGAAACATTGACGATGAAACTAGACTAATATTGGTAATAAAAATTGTACTTTGTATATTAAATAATTTAAAACTTTTAAAAGACACAAAAAATGCATTTAAAACCAAAAAAACACTAAAATATTGAAATGTAAATTGATAAAACGATGGAAACCATTAAAAAAACTTTTTGTTTAAAAAAGATTGAAAGAGATTGTTTTAAAAAAAAACAGGGCTAAAACACAAAAAAATGTTTATCAAGTAATATCAAAAAATATAATAAAAAAGTAAACGGAAACCACAAAAAATATATTATACTAAGAAATGATGAAAATTTTAAACAAAAAACCACTAAAAACAATTTTTGAATAAAACAGACATTTTTAATTGTTATTTAAAAAGCTTTAAAAATAGTTGGAGGAAGGGACGTGAATTTTTGTTTAGAGATAGTTTCTCTTGAGTTATGTGAATACTTTCTTTACATAACTAAAATTACACTTTAAATCATCATGGTGGCGCAACCCTCAAATTAAAAAATAAAAATAATATTTTTTTTGGTTAAAAATAAGCCCTCCCGTGGTAAGATCACCTAATAAACGCAGACCTAGGGACTTAATGTGAGATAGGCCATTGACATTCTTCAAGTGTATTGTTACACTTACACTTATGTCTATGTTTGTTTACCTTTATTTCTTTAATCCTTGTACACTGTTTATTTATTACATGATTTAATTTACCTTAGTTTTTTGGTTATTTCATTTTCAAGAACATTATTTATTTTATTTTATTATCTTAAAAAAGGATGTAAAACTCACATCTTCTCTCTGCAAATCCCTAGGAGGAAGGGGCCTTGACTAAAATTCTACACCAACAACAGTATTGGTATAGAGTATTAGGCGCTTATATGGAATATATATAGTCGGCCCGCTTTTGTTCTTAAAACAATGAAAATCATTAGACACGCGATACAAAACAGAAAAATCGTTAAAAGACCCATTATAACCACACCACAATATGTGGTCTAAACCCGCATTTTTTTACGCATTATGGTTCAATCAGTAAGAGGACTTCGGTCAAGGTGTTCAGATACCGTGGTGGTGAGATGACGAAAAGATTTACCTGTATAGGAGCAATTGCAGGTTCCAAACGTGAAGTTATATACCACACAAGATATCAAACGTCTACGAATTGAATTCTTTATCCAAAAGAAGTCACCAATGTGATAAGAAGAAGAAAAACGACTTTGGAGTTGACTTGTGCCTTAAAATTAAAATTAAAATTAAAATTAGCCTTTAATGCCTTAAAAAAAGTTAAAGTTTTTTCGAGTTTGAAAACAAAGGGGACCAAGAAAAGGTAAAGTAAGCACTAGTGCGCACGCTGGCACAGTTATGAGTTTTTCGCCTCTGGATGATTCTGTAAAAATTTTTTTTAAATCGTTTTATACATTTGTCCAGCCGTTTAACTTGAAAATACATTTACACTTAACGAATTTCTGATGAACTTGATTTAATGTACAGCAAATAGTATTAACCAAAAAAATGCAAAAAAATTCCAATTTTGTAAGTCTGTGGGATAAAACTTGAAAAATTGGTGCAAACCCTTCTAAATGATTGTTTTTGATTAATAGATGTTTGGAACATTGTATTTTATTTTTTACGTTTACATCTAAAAGGAAGGTTTTTCTTTTTTTAGTTTTGGCGATGAATTTTATAGACTGGTGCTGTTGGTTCATGTAAATTTTAAAATTTTTCATATGTGTAAAATTTAAAAAAAAAGCAATAAATCGTCAACATAACGCCTGTATATAACCGGTTTGATTTCTAGATGACAGTTTTTTAGCCAAATTAATTCAAAATAAACCACAAAAGAATTTGCTAGTATTTTGCTAGGGCCAAGGATTGAACCCATAGCTACGCCGTCAGTTTGCTTGTAATAGTTTTTGCTAAAGATAACTAGTATCTTTCGTGCAAAGTGAAAGTTGCTGTTTTATAAATATAAATCAAGAAGGTCCAATGTTAAGTTTAAGTTTGTAAAATTTGTTGAACTATTATGTCTATTGTTTCAATACAAAGTAGTGGTACATTTGTAAATGAAGATTTTAAATTGAGACTCCCCATGCAAAGTAAAGTAAAATAAAGTAAATTTTATTGTTGCAATGATTACTGTAATGTAACATACTTATATTACAACAAAAAAATACAAAAAAGTTATATAATTACATTTAATTTATACATCAGTAAGGTCATATAAAACCACCACAATAATGCACCACAATAATAGCATCAGAACAATTATTACTCAACTGGGTTGGGTAATAAAATAAGTAGGGCAAGAACTATTCAAAAATTATTTAATTTATAAAACAGCATATTTTACAATGAAAAATTTTAAGAAACTGTGATGAAACTATGTTTTTTAGAAGTTAATTCCATAATTTGGCAGCCCAATTATTAAAAAATTTTTTAAAGTGTCAAGTCTACAAAACTTTTCTTTTAATTTAAACTCATTATTACGTGTATGCCAGTAGCGTATATAGGGGGGTCGGGGGAGGGTACGACCGCCTCCCCCACTTTTAGCCGTTTCCATACTTAGGGGGGGGGCGGTCCGCTCCCCCGCTGGCTGGAGTAGCAAGCCATTTTTGTAAGGGTCCCCCCTTTATTTTTTTTTATTTTCAGGTTATAAAAATGTAGTGCATCTTAAATGCATAAAATTACACAATGTAAAAATTATTTGCTAACTTTTTTTCAAAATTCAATCCTTCTATGATATTCCCTTGACTGAAAGGAATACAATAGAAGGTTTGTAATAAGACTTCTTAGTTTCCAATTTGGTTTGTGGTTGGAAGACGGTTAGTACCCCTTTTGGTGATAATGTGTTGTCCAGCATAAAGATGTCCATGTTAATTTTATTTATTTCAACCGCCTTATGAAGATACTCCCCGAACTCTAAGCTTTTCAATGATATCTCATTTAGCCCAATCAATTTTGTGGTTGGAGAGGCCAGTCCATCCCCTTTTTTGACAAAATTTCTCCAGCATAAAGATGTAGATGTTCATGTTGTTTTTTATATATTCGACACTCATTATAAAATTTTCCAAACTGTGATCTTTGCAATGATATCTCATTTAGCTTAATCTGTTCTGCGGTTGGAGAATAGGGTCTTCCTCGTTTTAGCGAAAATAAATGGATTTAGATGTCCATGTTTATCTTCCCAAAAAAAATATTTTGGCTTTCCATTGACTAATATTGCTCTAAGTTGGATCCGATTCAAAGACAACATTTTTTTTCAAACTTACAAAGTGCATAGGTGCTCCTTTTTAGGAAAATTCCTTGTTCAATCTAAAGATGTCCATGCGATTTTTTTTAAAATTTCAACCCCTTTATGATATTCCCCTGTTTGTGCAATGACATCTCATTTAGCCCAATCCTTTTTGTGGTTGAGGAGAAAGTTCATCCCTCCTTTTAGTAAAAAAAAAACGTTGTTCAGCATAAAAATGTTCATGTTCATTTTTCCAAAAAACATGATATTGTGGCTTTACAATGGCTAATGACCCTTGCCAATAAGATTAAGCTACTTCGAGGACAAAAAATTTTTTAACTTCCAAAATCAATAGGTCCCTCTTCTAGTAAAAATGTGTTGTCTAGTCTAAACATGTTTATGTATTTTTTTTTCAAAATTTCAACCCTTTTATGACATTCTGGCCAATGTAAGCTTGGCAATGATATCTCATTTAGCCCAATCCCTTTTGTGGTTGAGGAAAAAGGTCATCTTTCCTTTTAGTAAAAAAATTGTTGTCCAGTATAAAGATGTCCATGTTAATTTTTCCAAAAATCATGATATTCTTGCTTTACATTGCCTAATTACTCTTTTCAATAAGTTTGAGCCCATTCTGAGTCAATAAGTTCATTCAATAAGTTTGAGCCCTTTGGTGAAAACGCGTTGTCCTGTATAAAGATGTCCATGTACGTTGTTTCAAAATTTCAACCCCCTTACGACATTTCGTGGGGTATAAGCTTTCCAACGATACCTCATTTACCTTAATACGTTGCGTGGTTAGGGAGGAGTTAGGGAACACACAGACAGACACACACACACATTACGTCTATTTATATATAAACATATTTATATATTTATTTATATATAGAAAAGTAGCCCGTGTCAGCCATATGGCTGACAAATAAATTTTCCCGCGTTTTTTATATCCTTTTACAATTTTTTTCCAAAATTCAACCCTTTTATGCCATTCCCGTGACTGTAAGCTTTACAGTGATACCTCAGTTACCCACTCTAATTTTAGTTGGGGAGAAGGGTATTTCCCTCTTTTGGTGAAAATATGTTGTCCAGCATAAAGATGACCGTGTTAATTTTTTACTAATTTCAACCACCTTATAATGCTCCCTGAACTATAAGTTTTCCCATAATATCTCATTTATCCTAATTTTTTCTGTGGTTGGGAAGGAAGGTTCTTCAATCTTTGGTAAAAATATGTTGTCCAATATAAAGATGTCCATGTTATTTCTTAAAAATTTTAACCCATTTAAGACATTCTCCAGACTGTAAGCTTTGCGATGATACCTCATTTGGGCCAATCGGTTTTTTGGTTGCGCAGAAGGTTCTCCCTTTTGGTGAAAATGCGTTGTCCAGCATAAAGATGTCCTTGTTATTTATTTTTTGAAAAACTCAACCCTTTTATGACATTCCTTGAAATTGAAGCTTTGCAATGATATCTTATTTAGCCCAATCCTTTTTGTGGTTAAGGAGAAAGGTCATTCCGACTTTTAGTAAAAAAACGTTGTCCAGCATAAAAATGTCCATGTTAATTTTTTCAAAAACATGATATTCTGGCTTCACATTGGCAAATTACTCTTTGAGTTTGAGTCTCTTTAAATTTGAGCCAATTTAAAGTAAAATTTTTCAATTTTTAAAGTCCATAGGGCCCTGTTTTTGTAAAAATGTGTTGTCCAACCAAAAGATGTCCATGCAATTTTTGTTTAATTTTAACCCCTTTATAACATTCCCCTGTCTGTAAGTTTTGCAATGATATCTCATTTAGCCCAATCCTTTTACTGGTTGGGGAGGAAAGACGTTCCTCTTTTTAGTGAAAAAACGTCCAGCATTAAGATGTCCATGTTAATCTTACTAAAGATATGATATTTTGGTTTTACATTGGATAATTACTCTTATCAATGAGTTCGAGCCAAATTAAAGACAAAAAATATTCACTCTCCAAAATCCATACGTTACCCCTTTTTGTGAAAATGTTTTTTCCAGGCTAAAGATTTCCATGCAAATTTTTTTCTAAATTTCAACCTCTTTATGACATTCTCCGGACTGTAAGCTTTGCAATGATATATCATTTAGTCCAATCCCTTTTATGGTTGGTGAGCAAGGTAATTCCCTTCTTTAATAAAAAAACGTTGTCCAGTTTAAATCTGTCCATGTTTATTTTTATTCTGGCTTTACATTGCTTAATTACTCTTTCCAATAAGTTTGAGCCAATTCTAAGCAAAAAATTTTTTAAGTTCCAAAATCCATCGGGTCCCCCCTTTGGTGAAAACGTGTTGTCCAGTATAAAGATGTCCATGTTAATTTTTCCAAAAATCATGATATTCTTGCTTTACATTGCCTAATTACTTTTTTCAATAAGTTTGAGCCCATTCAGAGTCAATAAGGTCATTCAATAAGTTTGAGCCCTTTGGTGAAAACGCGTTTTCCTGTATAAAGATGTCCATGTAAGTTGTTTCAAAATTTCAACCCCCTTACGACATTCGTTACGTTGGGTGGCTAGGGAGAAGTTAGGGAACACACACACACACACACACACACATACATACACACACACACACACACACACACACACACACACACACACACACACACACACACACACACACACACACACACACACACACACACACACACACACACACACACACACACACACACACACACACACACACACACACACACACACACACACACACACACACACACACACACACACACACACACACACACACACACACATACACACACACACACACAGACATTAGGTCTATTTATATATAGATATAAAATAAACCAACAATTTATTAAATACAATACTCTCTATTACTTTAGAACAAATGCAAATAAGTAATAGGCCTATAGTTTTGACGCAAACTACTTGCACCTTGCTTAAAGATTGGCAAAACAAAAGCATCTTTCCAAAAAAAAGGTACAGTTCTAGAAAGCATTGAGGCTCAAAAATTTTTGCCATTGGCTCAGCGAGTGTGGATGCCATACTTTTTAAATAAACTGTGAGAATTTGGTCAATGCTTTATTTGGAAATTTTTTAAGCTTTTTTTCAACTAATTTTACAGGGAAGTGGCCTTTATTATAATTAATTTTGTTAGAGAAATATGTGATTATTTCATTGTCGTGGTTAAAAACGGTAGAAAAATCCTCATTAAATATATCACATTTTTCCTCATTATGTTTTGCCATAGATCCGTCATCTCTTTTAATTGGCCTAATTTCCTCATTTTTTGATCCTTGCTTTTTGTTGGCAAAATTAAAAAAAAGTTTTTATATCAGCATTATTTAACGTTTTATGCTCTAAATCTTTGTGAAATTTTTTAAGCTTCTGCGTATTATTTATCGCAGTAAAGAATGCATAAGAGTAGAGAATATCCGACTGTGTGTTAAGCAATTGTTCAAATTGTGGGTAGATTATTCCACGGTGTCGATTTTTTATCACGTAAAAAAATCCACAACGACTTGTGGAATAATCTACAATTTGTTGAATAATCTACGTGATAATTTTTTTACGTAATAGTGTAGAAAATTTCACGCTTTTGCGTAAATTCCCACATGCAGATAATTCTACATTTTGTCTTGCGCTTCTAAACAAACAAAATTGCGGACGGAATTTCTACAAAGATCTATGGAATAATCCACAGTTTTGTTGACAATCCACATGATAATCTTTCCACATAACACTGTAAAAACTTCTACGCTTTTTGATGGAGTTTCCACATGTAAAATGTGAAATAATCCACACAGTGGAATATTCAACATGTTGGCGGAGCATTTGCGAACAAAAAAAAAAACAACGAAATATGAAAAAATTATAGAAAGTCGTTTTATTATATGAAACAAATGTACTAAAAGTGTTTTTATTATGTCAAAACCGTTTTGTTTTAAAGAAACTGAAAGACGAGAAAGACTGAAAGACTGTCTTGTGTCTTACAAAAGTAACAGCAGACGTTTTTGAGTCGCTACTTCTATCTTATCAGACCGGCGTCTCAGAAAAAAGAAGCGTTAATAAAGATTTAATTGTCAGGGTTTATTTTATAATTATTTCTATTTCAACTGCACGTGTTTTAGAAATTATTTATTCCACATTTTAGTTTAATCATAACTATTTTAAGTTTTCATTTAACAAAAAATTGATAGGTTTCTTGGCATTTATTGACAAATTACACACTCCAAAATCAGGTTTTAGGAATCATTTGGTAAATATTTACAAAAAATAATAAGCGTCGTATCATTTTATATAAAATGGAGTTTTTTTACAATGATTACGTTCGAAATAAAGAAGGTTTCCTCTCTTTAAAGTTTTACAGTTGTTACTTTGATTTATAAAGCCTTTTAACGCCAATTGAATAGATGTCTTGTTAGCTCAGTGGCAGACCATCAGACTATCGTTACTAAGATCCCGAGTTCGATACCTGCAGAGTTTTGTTTTAATTATTTCACCAAATCGATTTTGATAACCGCAGAGTTTTGTTTTACTTATTTAACAAAAACCATTGAAAATCTAGTTTATTTATAAATAATTTTTTTATTGTTATAACAATATTGCCAAATTATCTTCTTCTTTGAAAATATAAAACACATTTTGATTTATTACCTTTGATTACCGCACGTTCATTTACCCCTTTTTCGGTTTTTGCACGCGTTGTAAAATAACAAAAAATCGATTGGTTTGCAGACGCTAATTAACCAAAAATCACACTCTAAAGTCAGTTTTTAGGAATTATTTGGTAAATATTTACAAAAATTGTTAGCATCCTATCATTTTATATAAAATAAAATTGTTTTTACAATGATTATGATGAAATAAAACAGGTTTCCACCTTGCATTCTCTTCCAAGTTTTACAGTTGTTATTTCGATTTATAAACCCCTTTTACGCCTTAGCACGAAATGTATCCTTCGCTCAGTGGCAGTGCTTCCCTCTTGCACTCTTGAGCACGAGGTTCAATACCCGAACCGTGGTTGTGTTTATTTTTTTAACCAAAAAACCATTTAAATTCATTTTTTTTAATATAAATTTACATTTTTTTAAAATTGTTATATTTAGCAGTATTGCCCAGTTATTTTCTTCTTTGAAAAAATAAAACACATGTTGATTTATAAACTTCTGAAATAAATAAACGTATGGTAACGTTTATTTACTTTAAATTCAAGAAAATATTTAAAAACTATAATAGGAAACTCAGTGTAATTATAACTGTTTGGTTAGGTTTTTTTCATATTTTGTTGTTTTTTTTGATCACAAATGCTCCGTCAACATGTTGAATATTCCACCGTGCGGATTATTTCACATTTTACATGTGAAAACTCCATCAAAAAACACAGGATTTTTTACAGTGTTATGTGGAAAGATTATCATGTGGATTGTCAACAAAACTGTGGATTATTCCACAGATCTTTGTAGAGATTTCCGTTCGCATTTTTTGTTTGTTTACAAGCGCAAGATAAAATGTAGAATTATCTGCGTGTGGAAATTGAAGCAAAAGCGTGGAATTTTCCACAGTATTATGTAGAAAAATTATCACATAGATTATTCAACAAATTGTAGATTATTCCACAAGTCGCTGTGGATTTTTTACGTGATAAAAAATCGACACCGTTAATTAATCTACCTACAATTTGAACAATTGTTTAACAAACAGTCAGACATTCTCTACTCTTATGCATTCTTGTCGCAGTCAACCCATTCATCTTTAAGCTTAGGTTTGAACTTAAGTTTATGGATAAGTAACGTTTTTTTTACGTTTTAGAGCTATGATATTTGACAAATAAATTTTTTGGTTTACTACATTTAATTGGTACAAACTTTTCAATTAATTCTTTATTGATGTTTACAAAATTGTTATACAGTTCATTTATGTTCGAGGCATTCATAATAATATCAGCCCATTTTACCTTATTTATTATATTACATATGCTGACAAAATCAGCCGATTTATACTCCTGACACACGTTCAAATATTTTGACTGCCATGCACACAATGTAAAAGAAAGAAAAAATCAATGGAAAGATGATCACATGAGCGGATAATGGTTCTTTGCAAGCGTAAATTGAGATAAGATTGTTTTGATTACATAGCAGCAAGTCTAATACGTTCCCACTACTGTGAGTACTAAAATCAATAATTTGGTATAGATTTATTATTTAGAACAAAATCAAAAAAAAATTTTAGAAAAATCAGAAATTAAACTCCTAGGCGTTTGCCAGTCTATCATTGGGACGTTTTAGTCACCTGCAAAGACACAACTTTTACAAAAACAACAAAGAAATATATTTTTAAATCAATCAATATGTCCATGAATTTTTTGGATTCGCTACACAAAAATTTTGGTGGGCAATATTGGCAAACAATTCTTGACTTTTTGTTAAGGTTATTAATTATGTCAACATCTAGGGTAGTGCATTTAATTTTGGCACTTTTTTTGTTTTTCCAATGTAACTTTTACTGTATGTTTTTCATGTTTGATAGCTCATTTTGAAGCTTTAACGATACTGCGTTGCGTCACAAAATTTTCATTCTACGAAAGTATTTTTTTTTACTTAATTAAAGCAGTTTTTAAGAAAATGTAAAATTGCTGAAATTAAATATGTGCGTTTAATTTCGGCACTTTACAAACAATCGATTGTTTTTCAGTAAAAAATCATCATTTTTAAAAATTTATAAGCCTAACATTATCTTCAGACAGTTTTCTTTAATTTAAGATTCTACTTGTTGTTTAACGTGTAACTGGCAAAAAGTTACAGCTAAAATGCCAAATGGTATCAAAATGAGCAAAATTTGGTAAAAAAGTGCATTTAATTTTGGCACTTTTTAAAAGGACCCTCTTAATCGAGTTTAAGTGCAGTGCTATGAACCCTACACATTTCAACGTTGTCTTTTAACTATTTACAACTACAATTTAACACCCGACCACTTAATTCAATCCGTTTTTACCTACAGCATATGAGTGCCGGATTTACACTATTTTATTTTATAACAATTGCTCACCACAGACACAACGTAGAACCACGGGGAATAAAAATTCGGAAAATAAACTTAAATTTTACCGGGACAGTTTAATTTTTAAACCAATTTACTGCGTAATAATGAAATGCTCATGTTCTAAAAACAAGTAACAAATTTATTTTTTATAAATCACATAATTTCACACAAAAATATCACAACATGACGAATAAAAAGCTCACGACAGTCATCTACATATAATTAGCTCTCATTTGAGCTATCAAACGTCGTATTCCGTCCAGGATTACCAAAGATATAGTCCAAAATCAAAAATGCCCAATTGGGAAAAGTGCCAAAATTAAATGCACTACCCTACACTGTCTATTAGATTAAAATTATCTGGTACACATACCGCTTTTACTTTTTTGTTTGCCAGAATACACATCTCATCACCGACTTTGTTGACTTTATTTTTGCAAAAAAATGAAATACATGTTATTGCAATTAAGAAGCGCATCTGGAATGCTGGAGCCAAGCCACGTTTCAGTAATGCATAAAACATCATATTTTTGTTCAGATAATAAAGATTTTAAATAACCTAGTTTATATTTTAAACTTCTAGCGTAAAAAAGTTTGCATAGTATTCCTTTGCAACTGTCCTATGTGGAAGTTTTAATGTGCGTGAAATCGTCGAAAAAGCCAGAGCCAGGTGAGAGATTATTGCTACTAAATTTAGGATTGCAAAAAATCACAATCCAATTTTCCAGAGATAATACTTCGTGTTAAATAAAGTATGAAATACTTTCTCTTTTAGTTAAAGCATCCCGCTTTTTATATAATTCCTGCATAATTTCACGTTCTCGATAAGTGTAACTTGGCTCAATAAAAACACCACAAAACTCAACACTGGTTTTTTAAATTTTTGCTTTTGCTTAACACTCACAACCGCTCTGCTGATCTTTCAAACCAATTTTTAAAAGACGTGATCGAATCAAAAGCTCTTTTCCCATTTGAAACACTTCCTGCGGTTGCAGAGGAGCGTTTTCTGATCCTTCAAAACAACCGTGTAGCAAAGCGGAAGCTTTCTGTGCATCGGTAATATGGTCTAACTCAGCATCATGTGCAAACTATTTAAAATTTCATGTACGTAGCTGTTGTGTGTTAAAATTCTCCAGTTTTAAACTTTGGCCACTTGTAATATTTTACAAGTTCTCAAAAGAAAAATTTACCTAGTGGGAGTAGGGTAAATTTTTCTTTTGACAACTTGTAAAAAATTACACGTGGCCAAAGTTTAAAACTGGAATAACTTTAAACACACAATAGCTACGTACATGAAATTTTAAATAGTTTGCACATGGCATATAATCTTTTTTCATTTCAAATTTCAACGCAAATGGTTCAGAATAAAAAAAGTTATTGATAGATTTGTAATTTACGAAGACCAGTATTTTATGAAAACAGGCCCCTGGGGTAAATTGCATCTTAAATTCTGTAAAGGAGGTCCTAGGGGGCCTTTCCGTACTCGCTGGCTTTTTAGGGGGCTAGACCGTGGATAGAAAAGATTTTGAATTCTGGAAGAAAATAGAGGTGTTTCTGGTTTTCAAAACAAAAATAGTTCAGAAGCGTCCAATTTAAAATTCTGCTAAGGACTAAGGTTAAAAAAAATTTTCTGGAGAGAACTCAATTTTATTTAGGAGGGAGTCCCAAAACTTGGGGGTTAAAGGGGGGAGGTGGCCCCCACCTTCTTTCCCCCTTTCATTGATAGAAATCTCATTAAATGTCATATTTTTGATTGGTGGAAACACTTACTATTTTTTTAATTTGTCATTTTGCTGGCAAAAGCTAACGTTTTGCCTGGCCCATACCTTTTGCCGAGCTTTTGCCAGCTAATTTCAGTTTAGCCGCGCCTTAGCTTTAGTACTAAGCCCAAAAAACCCTTTAGTACTAAAGCACTTTAGCCTTAGCTTTAGTACTAATGACACCCGTAGTAAGAATTAAAAAAGTACTGTTGTTCTTGCCGTTTTTTGCGCGGTTGAAGCAGATGGCGCTGGGAACTGGTTCGGTTTCTGCCACCAATTAAAACCGGTCTGCTTTTTTTGTGCGGTTTCTATGAGGGACTGTTCGTTGTCTGCTCTGTACAATCTTTATTGTTGCCAAAAGGCTGTTATTGTGCGGTTGGGAGTTTAAATGTAACATAAGTGAGTTATTTGAGCAATATTGCTAATTAAAAAGATTAAAGCGATTTTTGGTTTAGATATCCTGTAAGTATGGGTTTTTTTTTGTATTTCTTATTTTTGTTTAGAGCGTTAGAAAAGACTGAATTTTTTTGCTTTATTGAAGATTTTTTTTTAGTTTCTGAGAGCTTAATATTAAAATAATCACATTTTTACTAATTCATAATGGAATTTTGTGAAGTTTATTATGCAGTAGTAAAAGTTTTGATAAAAAAAATGTTGGTTAAAGGTTCAGTACTGAGTCAAAGTTTGTGTCTTCGATTTTGATAGTTTTTTTGTGAAAACGTTACCCTGCATCCAATAGGCCACAAAAACTTTAAAAATATTTTGTGGGGTTAAGGAGATATAGCTCTCCCCCTGGAATTAGTGTTTTTTGAAATTCTGTATTACTTGAAAGATTTCTCAATGAGTATAAAACTTAAAGTTATAGAAGTTTTACTAAAAAGTGGCTACTTTATACTTTTAATTTGATACTTTTATTTTTAAGATGGGTATTGTATTTGTCGAGATATTGCGTTTTTCTGTAAACAAAAACTCTAGATTTTTTTGTAAAAAACACCAGCCAACATTTTTGCATAGACTTCGTATTTTTAGCGAAAAAATATATTGCTCCAAGGCTAACAATCAAGGTATCAAATTCTGGTAAACATAGCCTATTTTTTCAGTAAAACTTTTAAAATTTAAAATTTTATACTTATTCAAGAAATTTTTTTTAAGTACAGCATTTCAAAAAACGCGATTTTGGAAAGTCCATATCATATCTCCTGAACCACCACATTTTGATAAAAAAAAATTTGTGGGCTATGAGGGGGCGGGGATAAGAATTTTACAAAAAATAATCATATTCATAGACAAAATTTGAAAAAAATTTGACTTGATACCGCACCTTTATATGTTTTGTTGCTTTAAATAATCATTTTAGACAAACTATTCTTGATAGTTAGCCATTTTGATACAGCTGTGAACATTTAAAGCTAAAACTGGAGGAATACAGTTACAAGAGCAACTTTAAAATTGTAAAATTAACCCTAAAAATAATATTTTTAAAATATAAAGCTAAGACCTAATGCAATAAACGTTAAAAAAAATTTTAATGTTGAGTTTTTACCCTAAACATAACAATGCAATGTCAAGGATTACCTTAAAAAAGGGATAATTTTTAAAAGTTAGTAACATGTTCATAATTCTCAGTTTGGCAAAAGCTAAGGCTAAAGTGTTTTAGTACTAAGCCTTTTTTTGGCTTAGTACTAAAGCTAAGGCTCAAATGATTTTTGAACCTTTAGTACTAAAGCTAAGGCGCGGCTAAAATGAAAAATTCCCGGCAATGCACACCCGTA
>JASAMX010008769.1:0-12001 GCA_030248175.1 Microlaimidae sp. YZB2_3
AGATATTCAAATGACGAAAATTTGACTAATTGGCGAAAAGCAGGCAACAAACCTGTTTACAATCATAGGTCACCGAAGGGGGGGGGGGGTGTGGGGGGGGTCACCCCCCCCCCTACGGCCTCTGAGACCTATCCCCCCCCCTAAGGCCCATTTTTGACCCCTCCCCCCCCCCCCCCCCCCATCGACCCCTTGAACCCCTGACCCTCTCCCCTAAGGCCCATTTTGGACCACCCCCCTCCACCAGACAATCCCAAAAAATGCTTAAAAAATGGTCAAATTTCGTCAAAAAATTGTCAATTTTGGTCAAAAAAATGGTAAAAACACCCCAAGCACCCCCGGGTGTTTTTTTTTCAAAAAAACACCCCGGGGTGTGACCCCCCCCTGGAGGTCAAAAACCTCCACACCCCGGGGTGTGGACCCCCCCCTGAGCCGTCGAAGGTCGGTGACCTATGTTTACAATAATGATATTTTTTGAATTTATGTGGAATAAATTTTTAAAATTATAAAAAAAAAATAAAAAAAAAACATTATTAAAATCAAAAAAAATTATGGCCAAATATGTTTTATGTGGGAATCGATCTCGGGACCTTTCAAAAATTTGACGACGCGCTAACCGACTATGCCACTGCTACCATAAGATCATGAGCTCTAAAAGCGATTTATAAACAAATCCTCTGAAAAAATCGATCAAACGCACGACGCACGGAAAAACTATTTATACGTTAAAAAATACAAAAGATATTATGGCCTTCCAAAAATTATAAATTTCAATAGAAATATACTATCTGGAGCTTTAAATTTTACCAAATTAAATTAAATCGAAGTTTCATCGAAATTTTGAAAAAAATTAACCACCATTTTTCACGGAAAATTGTATATTAAACCATAAATACAACAGTATTCAATTTAATTTTTACGTACGTGAAAAAGGGTAACGGTGTCTCTCTATTGAAAGTATTTTTTTAATAAATAGTGTGCAGTAAATATTTTTAAAGGTTTTAAAAAATTTCATTGTAATTTGATTTTTAATATCAATTATTTCAATTACTTACAATAATATAATGAATGTTCACTTTATAATCGTGATAATTCTGCCTTTTCAACACTCATATAAATTTTTTAGTGAAACACGAGATCTTTTATGCCAAAAATCGCGATTTTCCATACTTAAGAAAACTGTCCGGAGAGACCTTAACAACAATAATATTCAAAATTTTTTACTAAAGCGGATTAATAATAAAGACTCAAACCTGTATTTTAATAATTAGTTATCAAATTACGTAATTTAGAACGCAAATGCAATTTTTTAAGGGCTAAAGTTGCTAATTTTTGTAAATTTTGTGAAAAGGTGGAATTAAAAAAAATTCTGCGTTCTTATATTTTGTTTTTTTAAAAAAAACACGTCATTACTGCACAATTTTAATTGGACCCTTCATGTCTGCATTCTAATTTTCGGCGTCAGCCAGATTTATAATTCAACCATAATTAATAAAGATTCAATAGTTGGAAACGGTGATTATCATAAAATATTATTATTCGTGGCCAGGGGCGTAGCCAGGATTTCGGAAAGGGGGGTTGTACTCCATACAATTTTTTCAAAAGGGGGGTTGTACTCCAAATTTTCAAAATACCGTAAAAGACATTAAAGGCTGGTTCATACTTATGACAAAACGTCTTTTGGACAAAGTTCAAAGGACAAAATCCAAAGGACAATGTGTTCATACTTTTTGTCCTTTGGACTTTTCCCTTTGAGTTTTGTCCTTTGGACTTTGTCCAAAGGACAAATTTTAAGTAGCATTTATACTTCGTCCAAAGGACGTTTTGGCTTTTTTAAAATTGTCCTTTGGACTTTGTCCAAAGGATGTTTTGTCATAAGTATGAACCAGCCTTAAAAAGGGTACGAAATTTTTGCGCTTCGCGCTAATTGATTCTTTTTGCTGTTATTTGCATTGTTTTTTTAAATTAAACTTTTAAAATTTTAGGTTTAAAAAGGCATAACATTAAAAATCGTGCGACAGCACGAAAAAATTTTCAAAAATTGTCTTTGAAATTAATTAAAAACCACTTAAAAGTTATAAAAAGGTATATAAGTGTCGAGCGCTGAGCGGAGCGAAGCGCGAGAAAAATTTTTAAAATTTGTTCTCTTAGGACCCCCAAATTTTTACCTCAGCCAGCCCAAAACGAAGGGGGGTTACAACCCCCATAACCCCCTCCCTGGCTACGCCTTTGTTCGTGGCAAAAAATTAGATTGGTATTAACAAAAAACTTATTTAAATCGCGTAATCAACAGTGAGCCTTCTTTATTTTTTTTAAGGCTTGATTTTTGGTAAATAATACCTATTGATTAATCACTGTCACAATTAATACCCGTTCAGAGGCGTCATTACGCCAGTTTTAAGAATATTACGTCTTTATGTGCTACATGTTCAAATTTAAGAATGAAAGAAGCATTAAAAAACTCACTATGAAACAAATTTTTTTTTGTTTACTACAATTTTACATAATTCTTATTATTGAATATAAATTTTATTTATTGATAAAAATATTGCAAGTGAATAAAATAACATTTTTGTTTAATTAAAAGTAAAACTTTTTGCTATAACACTGTTGCTATAATAAAACTTTATACTAGTTTTTAACCACTTTTGATAAAAATATGTCCAAAAAACAGAACAAAATATTTTATTAGAAAACATTTTTGTATGTGTACTTTTATATTTTCGATTTCACAATCCTGTACTAAACTTATATAACAATGTTTATTTTCCCAAGCGCAGCGAACGAAGTGATAGCAAAAAATAATTATATGAAAATCAAATCACCAAATTTTTAATCTTATTAACCTTAGGTGGTGTAGAGCAGGGGACATACCCGAATTAAACTAGAATTAAAATTATTAATTAAAAAGTACTTTTAAAATTAATTACCAATTAATATCTAATTTACCATAAAATTGCAAAATTAGGCACAAAAAGTTTAAATCATTTCAAACCTAAATTTTGTTATTTTTAGGTTTTTCTACCCTTGTATGATATTGAACTAATGTATGATCAGAACCTGGCTGGGAGTGGAAATGACAATATTTTGATTATACCACAAATAACATACATTATATATCTTAATTAAGCAACTACACTAGTTATATTATATTATGTATATAGTATACATGATGTAAAACTTTCGTGATTTGTAAAGTTTGTCTTAAATCTTGATATATCTAAAACTAAGCATCAATACATTATACAGAAGTACCAATACATTTCATAAATATTGAATGTAACAACCCTGTGGTGCATTCGTTTTTAATTATAGATTTTATTGCTCCATCAGTTTCCGCGGTGTGTGCGTAAGATTTACCACCAGAGTGAGAGCATCCATTCTTGCTTGATTGTAGATGTGAGTTTATAAAATTATAATATTCAGGCTTATCTGGGCTAAGATTGTTTACGAGCTGCTTGGAAGATTTTGTTAGCTTCGGTATATTTCTTATTCTGGGAGTTTGCCTAGCGTTTCAGAATCCTCAACGTGCAAACGTATAGCCAAAGAGCAGCTCCAATTTAATCGTTTCCAGCGAATAACTTTTCAATTATCCAAGTTTAAAAAAAACAATCATCTTTTATCACATCTTTGATTATGACGACGAAGTTTTGCTGCGTTTTTCAGAATCAATTTGCTATAAGACATATTATTCTCAGTTTTCAAGTTTTTTCCAAGTAGGGAGATCAGTTTATTTTCGGCATGAAGAAGTTGCCAAATCTTCACCAACAGTTTGCTTGATTTTTCCTTGTAGGAGTCTTCATTTTCATTCACCAACTAAAAATAAACTAATATAATTTTAAAAAGTAAAATAAAAAATTATTATTTCCACTAACCAATAAAATAATGTGGAGAGGGACAAAATATCCCGCTTACGGTACGGTGTATTTAGAAAAAATTTATTAGTGCATAAAGTTTGACGTCAGCTATACATTTTACATAATTATTATCAAAATCAATATTTTTGCTAGTAAAATATGTCTGTCCAACAATTTTTTAGTCCCTATCATTTTTGTACAAGTCTAAGTGTTGTCAGAGTATTACTGGTACTCATCAATTAATACATGGTCACTGACAACTTGTGAGCATAATGAAGGGCAGAGTAGGGCCCACTTTTCCCTATTAGTCTCGAATTTTTGGACTTTTTGGACAAATTGTTTTTATTTTGACACCCTACCTCACCCCTTTTGAAATTTTCAAATAACCCTCTCCCTTTTGCTCTTTCCAGACAAATTTTAGGCATTAATCTAAGTCAAATCTACGGTCACAAACGAAATTTTGTAGTATTTTTGTACACTTTTTATACAAACATAATAGTGTATTTTCGTGTATAAAAATCTTTATTACTGAACTGGAAAAGGTTTGAGTAGTTAATCCATCCCTTAAATTTTAGAAGCGGGATTGAACGTTGAACCCATAGACCTATGCCTATGGGTTCAACGTTAATGCCTATGGCCTTGCCCAAGTATCTATATACACGGACAAGTTGATCCGGAATGGGGGAGTTAAACTCGGATTAAGGGGTGGGGGGTTATAATTGGGAAAAGGCATTTTATCCATATCGTTTTTTAAAATGCATTTTACCCATATAGTAATTCTATTTTGAAGGAAAAATAGGTCGTTAATAAGAAAAAAACATGTTAATTTTAGGCCAAAAAGCCCTTTTTATGGCATTTTGAGCTTTTTATTGCTTAAACCATTCATTTTGACCTCAAAACCCAAGTTTGGAGGCAGTTAAAAGTCGTTTTAAAGAGAGTTTTTCTGTCATTTTTCTAAAAATAGGGGGGGGGGGGGCGGACCTTTTTTCCTCCCCCTCGCTTTTGAGTGTGTGTGTGTGTGGGCTGGGGGTTAAACCTCCCATCTCAGAATTTGGGGGTTATCCCTATATATGAGCAAGTTGGTCCGGAGTGGGCAGGGTTAAACCCCAAATTAGGAGGAGGGGGATAAAATCCGAGAAACGCAAAATACTCATATCTTTTTTTTCTGGAGTGTACTTTACCCACATCGTTTTTCGACTTTAAAGAAAAAATAGGTAAAAGGCCTGTTGGGTGCTGCCCAAAGGTCAGCACGGTCCTGGTGGCTCAATGGCACAGGGGGTGGGGGTTAAATCCCCTTCTCAGATTTTGGGGGTTAATCCCTCCCCCCGTGCCCATGTATGGTTAACCTCCCAAATAAAAAATTTCGAAACTGCCGACATGCCCCCTAAATTTGGGGGTACCCCGGCCCGGACACCCCTTTAAAATTTGAAGGATCCCAGTACTAAAAACGCTAAAAATGGGGTATTTGGGGTATATCCCAAAAAAATTTTGGGACACACCCCCGAAATTTCGGAGCTCGGGTATTATACCCCCCAAAATCCGAGAGGCTGTCCACCTATGTACCCATGCATGGTTAAACCCCTCCACTCTCACTACAGAAACGGGAAGGGGGCTGGCACAGAACCATAGGTGGGCAGGGGGAGGGGTTGGAGGTTATACCCTCCCGAAAATCCCGACTATAGCCGACACCTTCCTAAAATTTAGGGGTACCCCGGACACCCCCTTAAAATTTGGTGGGTCCCAGTAGTAAAAATTTTGGGACACCCCCTTCCAAATTTTGGGGGTCGGGTATAACCTCTAAAAAAATTCGGGAGGCTGCCCAACTATTCACAGAACAGAACCCTCCAATTTTGAAAAATTAAAGAAAAATGGCTCTTAGTCAAAACCACTATTTTAAGCCATAAAAAGCTAAATGCCATCAAAAGTGTTTTTTGACCTAAATTTAGATTTGCCGAATTTATTTAAATTTAAATACAAAAGCACAATATTATTAAGATTTAATTACAACAAAAAAAAACGCAAAATAATAAACGTAAAAATTAATTATCTTCGGCAAATTTAAAGAGTAAAGAATACTTTGCTTTAGGTAGTTAAAAACGTGAATACCAATATTTAGGTACCTAGCAGTATCGGCAAATAATAAAAATGCCCTATCTGGTACCGCCACATGTTTGTACCTTGCAAATGTTTTATTTGAATAACCCCCACATAGGTCAGAAATAACAATAAAAAAGGTTTTTTGACCTAAAATTATTGTTTTAACCTATTTTTTGAATTTGAAATTATAGTAGAGTGCATTTTGAGGGGACAATGTGGTAAAAAGTTTTTTACATTTCTTGAATTTTAAGCCCACTTAAAACCAGCAGTATCTTAATTCGGACTAAATTGTCATTACATACTGAAAAAATCACTGAGTAAACAAAACTGTTTTGTCTTTACAAAATAAAATACATACTGTGACTGTCATTTGAGTGTCAGTTATATGATGTATTTTTCCGTGAATTTTAAGATATAAGAAGCTTCCAAATACCTAAATAACAAAAAAGCTTAAAGATATTAAATTGTGCGACATCTAAAAGTTTAAGCTGTTGTCGCACGTGACGTCCAAATTTACGATTTCTATACAAACTTTAGCAGTTCAATTCAAATTAAATGCTAATAGTCATTTCACTTTTAAAAAAAGGACAAAAAAGGCTACATTTAAGTAAAACTAGATGTAAAATGGCGCAAATTGCGTTAAAATAGGTTAAAAACTACAAACATTTTGCGAAATTATGGCAAAAATGGCGCATTATTTTTAGTATTTTTGTTTATTTTAAAGTGGGGGAATTAAAACAGGGGAGCACAGACACTAATAAATAAAGCGGGAGGGATTTCTGGACCGTGCACGAGTCTGAACTTGGAATAGCTAGAATTATTGTTGCTACACAATGGACAGTTTTCCTGTTTAGCAAACCAACCAACCAGTGGATCATAGGTAAGCACGGTCCCTCAAGCTAGGGGGAGTGGTTACCCCCGGTAAATCGCAATTTGAATTCTAGAAGAGGGGTCCCAGGGGGGTCTGTTGGACCATACATGGGCAAATTGGTCCGGAGTGGGTGGGGGTTAAACCCCAAATTAGGGGGGAGGGTTAAAATCCGAGAAACGCAAAATACCCTTTATCGTTTTTTTTCTGGAGTGCATTTAACCCATATCGTTTTTTGATTTTGAAGGAAAAATAGGTAAAAAACGCTAATTTTAGGTCAAAAAGCCCTTTTTATAGCATTTTTGAGATTTTTATCGCTTAAAACATTCATTTTGACCTCAAAACTTAAGTTTGGGGGCAGTTAGAAGTCATTTTAAAGACTTTTTTCTTCATTTTTCCAAAATTGAGGGGGGTTAACCTTTTCTCTCCCCCCACTTCTTAGTGGGGGGTTAAACCCCCCTTCTTAGAATTTGGGGGGTTAACCCCCCCTGGTGCCCATGTATGGTCTGGACCTAGCTTTTTAAGGGGGTCGACCCGGGGAGCGAAATTTTGAAATCTAGAGAGGGGGGGTCAGCATAGGTGTTTTTGGTCGGGTCCGCTAGGGGGGGGTCCACCCCCGGGTGGAAGGCCAAAATTTTTTAGGGGGGGGGGGGGGTCCAGGGGGGTCCGACCCCCGTGGCTTTTTAGGGGGGGTCGAGCCCGGGTGCGAGATTTCAAATTTAGGGGGGGGGGGGGCTGAGGGGGGTCCAATTTTTTAGCAAAATTTTTTTAACTCAATAATTTAAGTGTTTTTAGGTCTAATTTTGAATTTTATGTATTAAAACAGCCTATTTAGGCCTAAAAAGTGTATTCAAACAGTTTTTAACTAAAAAACTGTGTATTTGACAGTATAAATAAAAAAATATACTTCCAAATCGGTCGGGAGGGGGGGAGATAGAGGTCAGCCTCGCTAGGGGTGGGTGGTCAGGCCGGACCGCTCTCGAGCTTTGGGGGGAGGGGGCCCCTTGAATTTTTTCTAGGGGGGGTCCAAAATTTTGGCTCTAGGGGGGGTGCACCCCTCTGTCCCCCCCCAAAAAACACCTATGGGGGTCAGGTACTCACTCAGGTGGGGTCCGGTGTCCGGAGAAAAATAAACCATATGTCCGTTTTAAACCATACTAACTTGAATAAATTGTTCTTTTTTATAAAATAATACAACATTTTATTTTATAAAAGCTAAAATTTGGTATAAACAGGGTGTAAAAACAGAAAACTATCGTAAAAATTTGCGTTTTTTGAAGAAAATTTAGTTGTTGTTGTTGTTGAATAACCTGAAACATATCTTCCCTATGCAGATTATGCAAAGGGCAGGCGCTAAGACAAGCCAGGAGGGGCGAAAATGTTTCACCCCTATGGTTAAGACTCTTCGTCCAACATTAATAACGATGTTGGCAACCTTTACTGCTGGTGTTCACTACATGCAGTGTTCACCCATTCCGAGGTCTTTGTCTAAAGGATTTTTTAAGTCGCGCCCGAAGGTCAGCACAGTCCTGGTGGCTCAATGGCACAAGAAAATTTAGCATAAAAAAGTACCCAAAATTTTCTTGCGGGAGGAGGGGGTTTCAAATTCAAAGGGGGGTCAGGCTTTAAATTCCAGTGCAAGGTCAGCAGCAGGGGTAAAAATTTTAGAAATTTGGGGGGAGTGAGCCCCCTAGATTTTCATCTAGGTGGTGCCCAAAATTTCGAGGCTAGGAGGGGGAATGGACCCCACCCTGCCCCCCTTTTTTACCTATGCAGTGGATTGTTTTATATAATATATATTGTCTTCAATTGACTTTTTTGTCATTTTAGAAGCGCTTTAAGCTTATTTTAGCCGAAGTTTAAATCCCCCCATTCCTTTTTTTTAAACTTATTCCAAAATATACCACCTTTCAGACATCCTTAAAATATTCTCCTTCCCCCTTTTGTCAGATTTTTGCCTGTACCTTGGCTGAGCAAATATTTTCTCTTTTTATCCCACTTCCACCCTTCTTAACTAGCCAAATAGTTATTTTACTGACTGACAACAAGTAAATAAAGTAAAATCCTAATAATGTTTAAAATCTACCTGAGGTGGAGTGCAACTTGTGCAACAGTACGGATTGTATTCTAAATGGTAGGTATTTATGTGGTCTATTATTTTGCCATGCGGTTGAACTTCCCAGTCTGGCCAAAAAGGTTCCACTGCAGAGCATACGTTACAAAATGGACAATTTTGTGTTAGCACCTGACGTGCAGTCATAGCCCAATACTGTACTATAATTGCTATTGAAATTAGTACAAGTCCCAATCAGTGGCATGCCCAGGATTTCATTTCGGGGCCTAGGCATAGGTGTTTTTGGGGGGGGGGGACAGAGGGTTGCACCCCCCCCCCTAGAGCCAAAATTTTGGACCCCCCCCAGAAAAAATTCAGGGGGCCCCCCCTCCCCCCCAAAGCTCGAGAGCGCTCCGGCCTGACCTCTCCTAGCGAGGCTGACCCCCCCTCCCCCCCCCCTCCCGCCCACTTTGGAAGTATATTATTGTATTTAGTGTCAAACACACGGGTTTTTAGTTAAAAACAGTGTTTAAATACACTTTTTAGGCCTAAATAAGCTGTTTGAATACATAAAATTCAATATTAGTCCTAAAAACACTTAAATTATTGAGTTAAAAAAATTTTGCTAAAAAATTGGACCCCCTTGACCCCCCCCCTAAATTTGAAATCTCGCACCCGGGGTCGACCCCCCCCCTAAAAAGCCAGGGGCGTCCGGTCCCCCTTGGACCCCCCTAAAAAATTTTGGCCTTCCACCCGGGGGTGGACCCCCCCCCCTAGCGGAACCGACCAAAAACACCTATGGAGGGGTTGGGGGTCTGGGCGGGGGGTGAATACTAACCCTGATGGGGGGTCTAGAGGGCGGCAGCCCCCCCAGATATGGGGGTCTAGGGGGCGAGAGCCCGCCAATGGGGGTCAGAATGCCCCCTGGGGGACAAAATTTTTAATTTAAGGCGCTAAAATACACTTGAAATTTTAATTCCAGATGATACTTATAACAAATTTAAGGATTTTTTTATACCTATACATTTAAAACATGTGTTTAAAACATTAATAAAGGATAATTGTGTTTATAGTAGTTTTATTAAACATGTACACCTTACTTAACTACTGAATGGGATAATTGATTTGAAATAAAAAAACTAAGATAAATTGTCAATTTAAACCATAGGTGGGCAGCCTCTCGGATTTTGGGGGGTATAAGGAGGGGGGGTCAAATTTTAGGGGGGGAATGTCCGGCAAGACTTAAATTTTGAGGGGGGTGTATCCAATATTTCCGCGCTGCCTTAAAATGGGCTTAAAACGCGTAAAAAAACGTAAAACAAGCTTATAAATGCTTTAAAACTGTGTAAAATTAAAATAAGACCTTATTGCAACTTATAAATTTTATTTTTTAATTCTTTTAATAATAATGTGTTTCAGTGGCATGCCCAGGATTTCATTTCGGGGGGGGGGGGTCTGAGGGGGGCAATACTAAACCTGAAGGGGGTACGGGGGGCGAGAGCCCCCCAGCGGGGTCAAGGGGCAGAGCCCCTTGTCAGGGAGGTCTGGGGGGGCAGAATGCCCCCGGGGAAAATTTTTAATTTAAGGCGCTAAAATACACTAGAAATTTTAATTCCTGATGATACTTACTTATTACAAAATTTAAGGTTTTTTTATACCTACACATTTAAAACATTGTTTAAAACGTTAATTAAAAAGTACAATAGTGTTTATAGTAGTTTTATTAAATTGTATATCTTAACTACTGAATGGGGATAATCGATTTGTAATTGAAAAACTAAGAGAAATTGTCAATTTAAACTACCCGCGTAGCGGGGAAATTTTGCTTTTTTGACTAATAATATGTTTTTGGAAGGCATCAGGAAGGTTTCTGTATTAATATTAAAGAAAAAAATTTTTCTCTCCCAAAATTTAAAAAACGTAAATTTTTCCTCTACAAAAAAAATCCGGCTTCACTGGATTTTCAGGTGGGGCGGCCGACCCCCCCCCCTGGGCATGCCACTGGTCCCAATTGTTTATAAATTATCGATTTGACCGACTTAAAAGCAAAATACCTAAATCAAAACATTTCCTACCTTAAATTGGACAAGTGATCTTCATTTTTAGGGGTTTTTTTTTGAATTTTTTTTAAGGATTTAAGCTATCCATAAATACAAACCTGTGAAAAGTCTGGAAATGCCCCCCCCGCTTTATTGGAGGATTTGCCCCACATTTTATTGCCCCCTTCGCCAAAAAATGAAGAAGAACCCTAAAATTATAATGCCTTTCTTGACCTATGATGACGCCATCCACATCGCGAATTTTTTGCAGTTTTTAGCCTATTTCAATGTATTTTAAGCTTTTTTAGACCTATTTTTCCCTTCTTTTTTCATTTATCCCCTGGTTGCTCCCCGTTTTATTGCCCCCCCCCCCCCAATTAAAAAAAGTTGCCCCTGTGCCCATACATGTTTTTGGTCGGGACTGTTAGGGAGGGCACCTCCAGGTCCGGGTGGAAGGCCAAAATTTTTTAGGGGAGGAGAGGGGGGGGGTGGTCCGCACTCTCCTAGTTTTTTTTAGGGAGGTTGACTCCGGGTGTCAGATTTTAAATTTAGGGGGGTCAGGGCAGGGGGTCCGATTTTTTAACAAAGTTTTATAAAATCAATAATTTAAGTGTTTTTAGATCTAATATTGAATTTTATATACCAAAACAGTCTATTTAGACCTAAAAAGTGTATTTAAACACTGTTTTAACTAAAAAACGATGTTTTTAACAACAAATAAAAAATTATACTTCTAAATTTGTTGGGAGGGGGGAGGGGGAGGGGGTGAGCCTCAAGGGGGGGGGTCTGGATTTTTTCTAGGAGGAAGGGCCCAAAATTTTGGCTTTAGGGGCAGGGACGTAGCCAGAGTTTCATTTTGGGGGGGGCGGATTTCAGTACAAAAAAAATTTTCGGGGGGGGGGGGGCTCCGCCCGCCCCCCGAAATTTTGGGGGGGGGGGCAGAGCCCCCCCTTTAATTTTTGAAAACGTTAAAAAATCAGGGATAAACGTAGATAAAGCTGTATAATACACTGTTTTTGGACTAATAACCTATTATCTAATGTTTTTAGCGGTAAAAACATGTTTTCTTAGTTAAAAATTACATTAGCAC
>JASAMX010008770.1:0-32037 GCA_030248175.1 Microlaimidae sp. YZB2_3
CAAGATGTAATTCACGACTTTTTTTTCAACGAATTATTTATAGGGCCACTTTTTAGAGACTGTTTATTCAGAGTTCCAGAAGTTGGGTTTAGTTACTTGTAGCTTCAAAAAGGCTTATTGGCTCGCTCTAAATAATATAAATCACTAGAATATAGTAAAGATGTTTCTCTTGGAGCTCGTGCTATATAAAACGGAAAAAGCTGTAGAGACCTAAAGCTTTTATCCTAATTGATTAATCCAAAAATCATTTATCATTAAAATATGTGTATTTTAACCGCATCTTAGACCTATTTTTAAGGTGTTTATTAATTTTTTAAAAATTTAATATGTGGTTTTAAAAAAATATTTAAAAAAATAAAAAATGACATTTTTCGTAAATTGTTTAGCAAATACACCGAAAATAAGACGGAGCTCTAAACACCGTAAAGCAACACTTAAATGTAGACCCAAATCACAAAACAAAGGGGAACTGAATCATTAAAACTAATTTTTAATTTTTACGGACATTACTAAAAAATGGCTGATTGTATTTTGCACCCATTAGTGTCTTTTAAGCTGGCGGAATACTCATTCATATCGAAAGAAAAAAAAAATTGTCCAAAACTAAAATCCTAAAAAAAACTCGGCGCCATGTTGTTTTTTTAATTAATTCACCACTACTTTTTTGATAACCGCTTATTTAGGAAATGACGAGCGAAACACGGATTCAGAGTCAAGACTCTCTGGACCTTCCGAATATTTTGATAAGCATGAACTCCCGCTTTAACCAGAAGCGTATGGACGAGTTGAACATTAGCCGCCCGTTGTCAAACGCCATGCAAATTGTTGTCCCACCAGTATGGCCGTACTTCCCGTCCCGAACCCCTGAAGACTATTTTAAAGTTGGTTTCATTTTCCTTTGTGATCGTAAGTAATGTGATTCGTCCTTACTAAGATACAAAGGGTCGCAATAAGTATAAAATCAACGTGACATTGACTCTTAATTATGTGTTAAAAGATAAAAGGTGTCCGTCGCGGTCACTAGTATTTTACAAAAATTTTGACTCATTGTGTCATGGAAGCAATGTTTCAACCCCTTTATATATTATGCTGCAGAGCTCGGCTAGTTAAAGTGTAAGAAACTCCAAATTTTAATAATATGTGTTTTGCTCAAAAACAATTTTACGGTTTTTGATAAACGCCAAAATATCGCGTTATATTGTAAACTCAACAAGTACCTTCAACATACAAGTGACTGTAGCTTCATATTAAACAACAAAATTGTTCTGAAAATAGTCTAAAATTATGTTTTCTGGCTTTAAAAATTATATAAAAAACATTAATACGATTTTTTATTTAAAATGCCTACTTTTGGGCATCTTATTATATTAAATAAACGCAACTCTTTACAACAAAAGCTAGGCGGGATCTACGACAGGACGGTCCCGCAACACGACGGTCCCACGACACTACGGTCCTGAATAATCTACCGCTCATAGAACGCATTTTTTTGAAGATACTTTGCAGAAGGTATTTCTGCGGGACAACAGTAAATTTATTGTGTTGCGCTAAGAAAAAATATATTCTGCAAAATATCTTCGGAAAGAATATCTTTCGAAACACTTTTAAATTCTAGATATTCTACTGTTTCAAGAAGCATTTTTTTCAAAAATATTTTGCTGAGGGTATTTCTGTTGGACACAAGTAAATTGATTGCACCAGACATAACTTGTTCTGTTAAGTGTTAACAGTCTTGAAGATAATTTAAAAAAATATTCGTTAAATGCAAACAGGTTTAGCTTGTTTAATCCTTTGGGATTTTTTCGACCAAAAAGCGCTGCATATCCGCAGAAGGCATTCCACGCCACCGCTGCTCGGTGCTGGACGCCGCCATAGACGTCGACGAGACGCGTAGTTTAACACAGTGCAGCGGAGACGCGAAATACCTTCGGCGAATTTTCAGTGGAAAGCATCCTAAAGGATTAAAGAGAATCAATTAAGTTTCAAAATTTTAAATCGAAACAAAATCAAATTTAAAGAGTAAAAAAGAATGAGTATAAATACAATAAGTATAAAATTTCAAATTATTTTTAATTTAAAATGAAAAAATTTTAAACAAATGATTTTTATATTTTATTTGGTTTAATTTAATTAATTTGGACCCTATTCAATGCTGTAGAAATTTTATTTTTCTCAGAGATACAATGGAGCATTGCAAACGCATTATTTCGGGACTGTCGTTTTGTACCCCTTCTCATTCCTGGGACCGTCGTGTCGTGCTCATATCCAATAAACGTAAAAAAAAACGATTAATTAAAAGTAAAACTTAACTTTTGTGTATTTGCTTAAATTGTTAACTATCTTAGCCATTGGACAATTTAACAGAAGAATATAAAAATCTCATCAAGCGTTTTGGAACTAGCCTAGCGTTAAACGATCATCTTATGTTCAAATGCAATGAAATCATTCGAGGCTGCATGTTTTACGGCGGCAGTATTATTTTTAACTGTTGTCTCAATGCTAAAACGATGGATTTGGGTCGAGGCATTGGGGTACTTTTCAGCGGCTTTAAACAGTCCAGTAAAGAAATGAGGACAAGGATTCTGCTTAAATTTCCCAATTCTTCCGATCTTAGTATTTCTCAGGGCCCAGATCCGGCGGAAAGTTACCGGTAATAGGTTTAAAGTGCGCTACATAATAGAAAGTTTTGTTGAAAATTGCGATAATTTTTGATAAAACTTAAATATGTTACTATTATTAAAGTAAGCCTGGTGCCTCACAGCTTTGTAACTTTCATTTTTCGCCCAAATATTTTGAACGGTTTAAGAGAATTGAACTTGGTGAAAATAGGGTTTTCTAACGGGGTATGTATTTAAATCTTTTTTCTTTTGATATGTAAAGTCTTATTACAAATAACAATAGTGTACTTTTAGCTTCATTGTAACAGCTTTTTTGTAAATTGTAACTAAAGTCTATTTTAACAAAATCTATATTAGTTTTTATTTTAAAATCTAAGAATTTTACCACTTTTTTATAAAACCTGGGGAGTAAAAAACTGGTCGGCAAACGTTTTACCCATTTAGAAAAAATGTTAAAATTTACATTAGTTCATAAAATTTTGGTTCTGATCTATTTGGATTGCGTTTGTCTATTTCGGCAGGAAAACCGTGAACTGAGTCCGTTTTTTGGACCGAGTACAATATTAATTCAATCCCCAAAACAAAAGGACCTCGTCCAAAAAGAATCGGTCCAAATTTTTATGAATATCAATGTTTTCCTTTAGTTTAGTTTTGCAATATTTCAATTAAAATATGGGAAAGACATTTTATATTTGTTTTTTTTTATTTTCATTTTAATTTTATTATTTTAAAATTATTTTTACAACAAATACATATTTTTTATTAATTCAGACAATATTTTATAAAATACCTTAATGTTTTCTGATTGGATTAAACACCTCACTGTTTCACGGGAAGTGGAACAAAAATCGAAGATAAAAAGGTATTTCGATCAAAACAAAATTTGAGGACAGGGTAAGGTTTTAAAAGACATTAATGCAAAAAAACAAAAAAATTAAATGTTTTTTAAGATGTCATTATTTAAATATCATTTCGTATTGTCAATTTTAAAACGATATATATTGATAAAGCTTTTTTTATTCATGAGTGGCAGAGAACCGTCGCATATCAATGAGCACCGCAGACACACAAATGGATAAACTCACAATTCAAACGTAAACTTACGCACACATGCACACACAAACCTATACAAATACACGAAATGCACATTTACACACGTACGCGAATTAACACACACTCCGCACATATACACACACACATCAATTGTACAAAAACGCGCCCATTAACATACCAACCTTTTTTTTCTTTTCATTATTGTGTTATTATTAAAACTTCGGGTTGTTCTTTTTTGACTGCCAAAACTACGCTGTGTAAACTGGGCATCATCTGCGCCTGCGGGATTAAATAGAAAACAGCAATAAACAATATTCTCATGGATTTTGACAATTGTTTTTATTTAATTCTGACTATGGAAGTTTTAAATAGAAAATCAAGAAAATTTATGTGCCTATAAAAATTTATATTTGCAATAGGGAGGTTCCTTCCCTCAAATATCATACTCTAAAACTTTAGAGCCACCCCTTTGAACAAGCAGTTTAAATTTTATTTAGCCTTAAATATGTTTTTTATAGCAAATTTTAAAACTATTTTTATAGTTTTTAATAGGTTTGAAAAAATTTAAATGCCAAAAAAGGTTGCGAACATACTAATCTATGGCATTATTCGTTATTTTTTCCAAAAAATTGGCAAATAAAATTGGCGTTAGCGGAGCTCCTGAGTCCAGAGGTCCTTGAACATTTCAAGTTTTCATTGACAAGAAGTTTATACATAAATAGCTTAATTTTTTGGGTTAGGCCATTGTAATCCAACAAAAATGTTTAGTGATAGCAGTATCTTTAAAATTGCTAAAGATTTTAAGAACTTTTTTATATTTACTTTTTCTTTTCTAATAGTTAAAAAAATTAAAAATTGGGGATTTCACGATGTTTTGTTAGGAAAAGAAAATGTTCCTACATGAAAAGTTTTAACAAACAAGTTATATTTTTAAAGAAAACAATCAACAGCATTAAAATAATTTCAGCTCTACAGCCACTTGTTGTTGTTTTTTTTTGATAGTAAATTTTCAAAACGGAACATAAAAAGCACGCACTTAATTATATGCTATACTGTGTCTTATATCCACATGAGCAAGTTATTTATATCCAAAAGAGAAGTAATCACCAGAACTGCCACATAAGCTTTATAAAGCTACTATAAAACTCGGTATAAAACCTTATATGAACAGTCTGTAATTTTAAGCTAGCCTTTGGAGTTGAAATTAAAATAGAAATATTAATAACTTATACATACCACTATCTCAATTTCGTGCAAACAAATGTAAACTAGTGTTTGCCAGTGATTTAAAAATTACACATTAGCAAACAAAAAAGCTCACACTGCTGCACAGTGGAATCCAGCGAAAGTCAAGGATTCAAAACGGATTAAAATGAATAAACGTAAGGGTCCTTGACCCTAGAAGGTTCTTATTAGCGTTTCATGCATTTTTTATAAACGTTCGTGGTGCTGCACTTATCAGTAGGATCACCCAGTTTAATAACATAATATATACAAAAAACAGCAAAACATACAAAATAGCAAAATATATTATACAAAGCATGCACATTATTTACAGAACATTATTATAAAAACACAGGAAAATTAGAACAAATTGTTATGATTTTTGCTGCTTTATATAGTAACTTTGATAGATATTTAACAGTATTAATGACCCTTTAATCCTTTGTAATTACCAGAACAACTTGCTACTTGATCCCAAAATGATTATCAGAACAATATTGCAACTGAGTGTAATTGGTTTGCTTTGCAAGTTTTAATTTCATAAGATTTAAACTAGGACAATTATGACGTTTTAATTTAATTAATTAAAAGTATATGGTTTTTTGTTTTGTTTTTATTTTATTAAGTTAAAAACTATAGCTTCCCATATATTTTTGTTGGTATATTTTTACTATTATTTTATTTTTACTGGTGTTCCCTATAGTTTTCAAGCGTATAGAAATATTTTATTCCAATGAAAAAGAACGACTTTTAAACAAGAATAAATTTGCTCTCTATAATTACTTGCAGCGCATTAAAGCGAAAATATTATGTCACGAACTCAAAATAACAATTCAATAAAAGAATTTTTAAAGGTTATTCAACAATCGTACGCTTTTTAGGGTGTATTTAAGCTTGGACCCTTTGTACCCTTTTGAATTCGGCGAGTACTACATTGGACCTGGAGAAAAAAGTTCCATTTCATTTAAACTAATGGGCGTACACGCTTTTAACAACCCGCCCCAATATTCGTGCCGAGACAACCGACGGGGGAACTACAGCGCGGGAGAATGCAAAAATAGTTGTTATGTACAGTTTTTTAAGAACAAAAACACTAATGAAACACCCCCGTGCTTCATTCCCGGAATAAGCTACCGTTCCTTGGGCCAAGAGATCCCAGATTCCCAGATGTGCGACCCCTGGCAAATGCGAAGCCACTTTGTCAAAAAAGGTTGGAGCCATTCCCGACTAACTTTTAGTCCCAGTGGCATTAGTAAAGACATCGTGAATGGAAAAGACAGCGCAGACGCAAAACACAGCATGGACGAAATGATAAAGCATTGCAGCAAGAAATGCCCCAGGAACTGCAATACCAGAGACTTGGTGATTAATGAGCGCACAACTGTGTACAGCAGGGATGTGCTGAAGAAACTGTGGGGTGATCCACTAATGGCGGAGGAAATTGAAAAAAGGAGGGGACTGGTGGATATATGGTATGAAACGTTGGACATTGCAATCACTGAGCAGAAAATGAGATACGATCTGGCGGATATTGTAGCAAGTACCGGGGGGTACTTGGGACTCTTTTTAGGGGGGTCTTTAATATCGATTATTCATCTTTTTTGGATGTCACTTGAGTATTTGTGTTTTAAAATGAAATCTACCCAAGATACAAAGCAGTAAACCATTTTTGGATTGTCAATTTGTATGTTTTTGCAGCTTGTAAATAAAAATTTTCATTGCAATTAAAAATTTATTAAAACACTCAGTAACCCATTTTTACACTTGGAGTTTGCAAAAATAATTCGTATTGACAAAATTAAAACAATTTTGAGCTCCAAAAACACAACAGCATGGTGTAATATTATTGTAAAATAAAACAATAAATAAAATAATCTTGCAAGTTTTCGTGTTAAAGATTGGTTTAAACAATTTTTTTAAAAATTTTTTTATCAAATAAGAAAAACTATGATACTTCTAGAAAGCTAAGAATGCCAAATAATTGTTTGTTTAAAAAAATTTATTAAAGTAATATTTTATACAATACTATTGAAAACAATAACAGAAAAATAACAAAACTTACGATAAAACATAACTACAAAAGAGACAATGAAAAAGTTCTTTATAATATAGTTATTGTTGTTATTGATACTTGTTGCACTATCCTGGTCTGTCTGTGGTTAGCCACGACGCCAGTTGCTTCTACTGCAGTAGCTTAATGGCTACTGCAGGTTGCTTAACTGCTAATTTTTTAGCAGCAAAACCTAAAATTTATTTCTTCTTTAAAATTAATTACTTATAATTTTGTCTTTTATTGTTTGCTTTTTCAAATCAATAATCACTATATTTCTTATTACTATTTTCAATCAACAATTGTTAAAAATAAATTATGCAAATTGACTACTAAATGACTAATAACGGATTAATCCACCCTGTTTAACCCAAGCCAGTAACTTTTTCCTGTGTGTGTAAAACCAGCAAAACATGGATCGTAATGCATTACAAGATACTATTGTTCGTTTTATTTACATGCGTTTTAATTTTTTAAGAGTTTTTTTTTATATTTTTATTACTTTGGCGTGTTTTTTTAATGTTTTTTTTTAAATATTTTAATTGTCATTTTTCCATTTTTTTATTTTATTATACGTCTAATAATAATAATAAATTTAAAAAATTTTAATAAAAAGTTATATTTTTTTAAAAAAGTTTAATTTTTATTTAAATATTTTTGTATATAAATATTATTTTTCTCAAACCACTGCTTGTTTTTTTCATTGCATGTATTAGAATAAACTTATAAAATAAGCATTTTGTATTTTGTACTAATCTAATAACTGTTTTTATATTTGTTTATAATGTAAAAATTTTATAAAAAAAATTATAAAATACTTATTAGTTTATTCTAATTTGTAACATAAGTAAAATAGCCTCCGCTGATGAAGTGCAACTATTATGCTTATTTGTACATTACGTGTTTGGGGAAGCACAGAAACACGTGATTTTTATGTTTTTTGTTTTATTATTTTGTTTATCTGCAACTTTAGGTATGCTCAGCTAACTAACCTAACATTTTTTTGTTTGCTATTAAAATTATTTATCAGTATATTTGTAAAAATTTGTTAAAGTTGTTAAAAATTTTTAAAATTGTGTGTTGTCTGTTTTATCCAATTTTCCCATGTTACATGTTTTTGGTTTTAACCCTTTGGGATTCTTTCCGTTGCAAATCCGCAGAAGGCATTCCGCGTCAGTGCTGCACTGTGTTAAACTACGCGGTCGTTTTGCCCAGTCATGGAGTTTAAAACACTGTAGCACTGACGAGGAATCCCTTCTACAGATTTACAGCACTTTTTGGACGAAAAATTTCCAAAGGGAAATTTTTTTTGTCTTATGTATTTGTGTTGTTATAGATAATATATCATACATTTATGTATCCATCCATTAATATATTTTTATATTTTTTAAAACTAGGTTTTTAATTTAGACTCAACAGCATTGTGAAGCGACAAAGAGGTCGCGACAGCCATCGCTCAGAATAATTATAAAAAAATTAAAAAAAAACAATAACGGAAATGCCCATTGTATTTTGAATTAATTTTATTACGCGGCCTGAAGTGGGTAAAAAATACAGCTAGAGTGACATTGAATGTTTTGATTATTTTTTAATTAAAACGTAGCCAACTGAGTCAGTTTATTACATAATTTACATAAGATGGGCCAAAATCTTATACAAAATCTTTAATATTTATTCTATTTTGAATATATTAATATAAAAACATTGGTAAAAATATATTCTGACAGAAAGTAATTTTTTATGCTTTTTTAATATCTTTCTGCCCAATTAATGAGGTTTTCAGATGTAAATTGGTATATTTTTATTATTTTAATTTTAACCATTTCAAGTATTTGCAAATGGATTTGAAATGGATTTGAAATGAACTGCTGGCATTAATAAAACAAAATTCAGTGTTTAAGTAATGTCGCTTCCTGGTGGAATTTGAGTTTAGAAATATTTTGTCTAAAAAATTGTTTCACTGGTTAAAATTTTTTTTTTTAAAGATCCGATTATTTAAAAGATCGCATTCTAAATTTAAAATATAGCAGAAAATGTTAAATTTTCCCCTGGTCATTAGTGTGTGTGTGTGTACATACCTGGTCGTTTACGCAGAAACTATGTGGATCTTACAAAAATTTGATAGTAGGTATTTATTTATTTTTTTCTTTCCCATGGACGTCTGCAGTCTGGTTTATAGCATTATTGGATATGCAAATAAAAAGGATTTATAGCATTCTTCAAAATTGTGAAATAACCAATTTGCTAATAAAACGATGAAACGTTGAAAGCATTAATCAAGTTCCCGGATTCAATTTTCTAGGAATTTTTAAACCATTTCTTAACTTTATTTCCAATAAATTGTTAATGTTTCTATGTTAGTAATAATTAGTAGTTTCACTATTTTCAATAAATTTTTATAGGTTTTTCTAGTTTTATTGTATTTTTTGAAGCCTAATCAACATTTTAACGTTGAAACCAAAAATAAAAAAATTAATTTGCCACTTAAATTAATTCATAAGCATTTTTGTAGTTGTATTTTCAAAGTTTATTTTTGCTCTTTTAAGGTAGAACACTGCAGTTATGACGATTTTTACTAAAAGTTATATATCAACTTAGATATTAATTTTGTCCGACAAAAGTATAGTGCGATCGAAAACTCAGATTATGATGTATCTAACAGTAATTCGATTTATTGGTAATGGGCACGAAAGTACTGGACATGTGGGTAACGAGAGTACTGGACACGACGGTACTGGACACTAAGGTACTGGGCTTAAAAAATTGCGTTCACCACCACCTCGCAGCAAAATCGGTTCATTATGCAAGGGGGACACGAGGGTACTGGACACGAGGGTACTGAAAAAACATAACATTCCAGCATAAAGCGGGATAAACTTATTGCATAACAATGGTTTGTTTTACTTAAAAATCAGTTAGTTTGTTTGACTGACTTATAAAAGGTGGGATTATAAAAATAAAATTATTGAGAAGACATAAAACAAAAAAACTAATTCCATAACACTAAAACATTTTGGTGTAATTTGTCTACAATTTTGTTCATTTTTAAAAATAATAACTAGGTTTAAAAATGCTGAGAAGCTATGAGACGACTCGAGAGATAAAAAACATTAATGTTGCTGTTATTCTCTAATTGTGCTGTCAAAAATTGTGCTGTGTTGAAAAAAATTAATTCTTAATAATGTCTTCGAAAAAAATAACTGCAAAAATAATTGCAAATAATTTTGAAATTAAATAACCTTGCAGAAACATTTTAGTAAAATATTTTTTAAAAACAATTGCTTGCCTTTTTTAATAGTAAATTCTTCGGTATTGTTTAAAAGCACACTATTATTATTGAAATTATATGATAAAGTTAGCTTAATTTTTGGGTTTTGTTTAGGCTTAGGAAAATAAAGTTTACCGTGCAATGGAAGGAAGTTGAAGACTCCCAAAGATCCGTTGTCGGATTATTTTACTCACGACTTTATACTTAAATTTAAATGCATAAAATATCATACATGAAAAATCTAACAATTGTGTTTGTAGGTTTTAAAAGCACATTTTGTTTGCCTTGTTTTAAATAATCAACACGTGTTGAAATGAATTCCCTAAGCTAGAGTGGACCAAAAAAGGCAAAAAGTTATGTATTTTTTACATTTATACTACTGAAATCTCTTTTTACAGAAGTTATTTTTTCCAAAAATTTTATCAAAAAAACTTAATTATTTTAATCAAAAATCAATAAAAAGATTCTAATTATTAAAATGACAGCAAAAAACTGTGCAATTTGCTACGTATTTTTATACGAGTATATGTTTAAAAAAAACAGTAATTAAATTAAATAACTTCTTGGCGTTATCATTGAACTCATGATTGTTTAATATAAATTCTTTAGTTTTTTTGCAAAGGCAAGGTTTCGAAGCTCCAGAGCTTCAGAGTAAGCTTCAAACAATATCATTGTTTTTATTAAAAAGCTATGGCATAAATTGTGTGTAAAATGACCTTTAAAAATTTCGTGTTTAATTAGTATGATGTTTTTAAGGAATTTACATAGTTTTCTTATTATTAAATTGCATTATATTTAAGCAAGAAAAACTGTTATTTATAATGAAAAACAAAACGACTTATGTAACGTTTAATTGTCTACGCGTTTAAACGATTAAAATTAGTTCAGGTCATTCAGTTTAAAAAATTTACATATTTGTGGCAAACGTATTTTTTCTTAGCTCTATTATTAGAAAAAAAAGAGAGGAGCAGAGCCGCAAAAGGAGCGAAAGATATGAAGAAAAAAAGAAAAGAAGTAGAGCACAAGGAAGAGCCCGGAGACAAACGGGAGAGGGGCCAGCGCGCCGCACCCCCAAGACAGGACCGAGGCCAACGACAGGAGCAAAGAAACGGAGGCGACAAAAAACCATCCAGCCAGCAACCGGAGAACGGAAAAAGGCAGTTTCTCACGACCACAACATAGCGGAACACACGAAAGATACAGCAAAACACATAAACCCGGCGCCACACAACACCCACATCAAAAACACGAAACAGCCCCAACGAAGCCACATCCCGCGAAAAAAGCACACACAAAAAAAAAGAGAAAAAAACAAACCACAAAAACAACCAAACGCACCAACAGCCCCACACCTAGGAGAACAAACCAAAACCAACCAAAAAAAAAAACACCAAAATCCAAACAAACAACCCCAAACATAACAAACCCCAAACCCCCCCTCCCCCCAGACCCCAACAAAACTTATTACAAAAAAAGCAAAAAAACAAAACCCCCTACAAAACACACAACACAAACCCAACAAACGCAGACAGCTCAAAAACTCCCACCTCCCTCACCCACCTACCCCCCTTCTAAATTTACCCCCCAACCCAAAAAATCCTCCCCCCCCCCACAGCCCAACCCAAAAAAAACAACCAATAAAAACATCACAACAAAAAACAAACAAATAACATTCAAAAACTCCAACCCTCACTCAAACCACAAAAAATTGGACTTTGTCCAAAGAATGTCCAAAGGACAAAAGTCCTTCGGACTTTGTCCATAGAACAAACACAGCGTCAAAACATCTAAAATCAAAGTCTAAAGGACAACATCTAAAATCAAAGTCTAAAGGACTACGTCGTGTTCATACTTTTTTGTCCTTTGGACTTTTTTTGTCCAAGGGACAATATTCAAGTAGCATTCACACTTCGTCCAAGGGGAAAAGTCCAAAGGACGTTTAAGCTTTTCTAAAATTTTCTTTGGACTTTGTCCAAACGACGTTTTGTCATAAGTATGAACCAGCCTTAAGTTTCAATTTTCAGCTTCAAGTACCTCCAGTTTAAGATCTCCCTCAATCGTTGCCAAACAAAGAACTGGGGGTCGGTGCTAGTCAAGGACTTCAGTTATAGATTTTACATTCAAGTTTTGTGTCGCCTATCAATCGATTCAAGTTCTATATGTCGCAAATTTATTATAAAAAATGTTTGTTCTCACCGTTCTGTGCACTAGAAAAACGGCTTGGTTGCGGGGTTTTGGTGCCGTCAGCAGGAAACTTGGAACCACAAAAATGGAAACTTTGAGTCGAAACTAAAAAATATTTTGTTTTAGGTTTTGGCTCAAAGATCACGTACATAGTCAAATTTAGTGTTACAGACTTATTCTGAAAATTTTAGAAACGATAAATGTTTTCGGCCTATATTAACCTTTGAAAGATCGTTATTTTTAAGCTGAAACCGATAGAAAAACTCCCGGAACTCTTCGAAAACATTGAATACTGCAACTTGTCCAATGAAACGTTACGCTCAATAACTTTTGTATACGGTGGATGGAGTAGTGTATTTTCGTTTTTACGAGAAATTCAAAATTATTCTAGTCTACCGGATTGCTTGTTTATTGATTTGATCGAAGGTTTTTGTGAAGGAGGCGAAAACGAAAAAGGTATTTTACCTGATCTACCGCTTGTTGTTTTGATTAATAAGTAGTATGCTATAAAATAAAACTTTAGTATAAACCTATCCAGAATAATATACAAAATGCAAAGTAAAAAAAAAAAAAAAAAAAAAAAAAAAAAAAAAAAAAAAAAAAAACCTTTCCAAAAAAAACGAAAAAACACCCAGAAAAAAAAACCAACCCACCCAAAAACAAAAACAACAAAAACCACAACAAAAAACACAAAAAACAACAACAACACAAACCCCCAAACAAAACCCCCCAAAAAAAAAACAAAAAAAAAAAAAAACAACCAAAAAAAAAAAAAACAAAAAAAAAAAAACCAAAAAAAACAAAAAACACAAAAAAAAAAAACCAACTACTATCTGTTTTTTTTAGCGATACTGGAAAAAAGTTGACAAAAAATTTTTTGTTTGCGGTCTTATAACTTTTGAACGCGCCGCGATCAATATGCAAATATCTCGCGTTAAGGTCCTTGTACTTTTGGCTACCTCCTGAAAAAAAAATTTTTCAACAATTTTGGGGGGTTAGCCCCAAAATTGCCGAAATTTACGGTCGATTTTTTTCGGCCAAATTTCTAACTTTTTATCATATGGGGCTTTACGCCTGAAAATTTTTTGGCAGATTTCCCATACTTTTCTGAGCTCAAAAATATATAATTTGTTAAGTGTAACCTACGTGGGTAGGGTACCCCGAGAGGTTAGAGAGGGTCAATTTCACGATTTTTGGTAAAAATCTTTGTATGGGGGACACCAAATGCATATTTTGGCATCATGCTCAAAAACTGTTAGAACCATAGGCCTGAGACCGGGGAGATTTATGAGTAAATTTAAGTCCGACATTTTGGTGATAGTCTCAAAAAAATCTTATGCCCTAAGGCACTGCAATGGCTGACCCCTAAAAAAAAAACTTTTGACACAGCCCTTCTACATAAGCGAGTAATATATCATTTTAAAGTTCTCGGCGTCCTGATTTCAAAAATATAAAAAAATTTGCTCTAAATGGTCGGTAACCTAAATACAGACCCCTTTGTACCCCCAAAATTAGTAAGGGGTGATTTTTTTTGTTTTTATTATTTATAAGATGTGTTTATATTCGTTTGAAAGCTCTATGCGTGTTGATTTCAAAAATAATAATTTTAGACTAAAAATTTTTATGGTTACCCGGTTACATACCCCCAAATACCCACAATTTTTAAAATTGGTAATTTTGTCATTTTTTCATTTTAAGTTTCATTTCATTTTTTCACGTGTCCAATTATATTTCACCACCAATGGTTAGGTTGTTTTACAACCCATAATGTACCCCCAACAATTTTAGGGGGTACATTATGGGTTGTAAAAATGCTAACCATAGGGTGAATCGAGTTGAAATTTATATTTTTGGGATAAGCGTGTCCAAAGCTTTGATATGAGTATAAACATGAGGTTATTATAAGAAATATATAAAAAAAAACCCTAAAAATTTTTGGGGTACATTATGGGTTGTAAAAATGGTAACCATTGGGTGAATCGAGTTGAAATTTATATTTTTGGGATAAGCGTGTCTAAAGCTTTGATATGAGTATAAACATGAGGGTATTATAATAAATATATAAAAAAGACCCCTAAAAATTTTTGGGGGTACATTATGGGTTGTAAAAATGGTAACCAAAAAAAAAAAAATTAGATGAATCGAGTTGAAATTTATATTTTTGGGATAAGCGTGTCTAAAGCTTTGATATGAGTATAAACATGAGGGTATTATAATAAATATATAAAAAAGACCCCCTAAAAATTTTTGGGGGTACATTATTGGTTGTAAAAATGGTAACCATTAGATGAATCGAGTTTAAATTTATATTTTTGGGATAAGCGTGTCTAAAGCTTTGATATGAGTATAAACATAGGGTATTATAATAAAATCACCTCTTAAGAATTTCAGGGGGTACATTGATGGGTGCAAAATGGGTAACCACTAAAGAAAATTAAAAAACCATATATTTTTTAAATCGTGCGTCGAGAGCTTTCATATGAGTATAAACATGTCACGTAAAATGAAAAAATGACAAAATTACCATTTTTCAAAATTGGGGGTATTTGGAGGTATGTATCCGGGTAACCATAAAAAATTTTAGTCTAAAATTAATATTTTTAAAATCAGCACGCATAGAGCTTTCAAACGAATATAAACACGGTTTATAAATAATAAAAACAAAAAAATCACCCCATACTAATTTTTGGGGTACAAAGGGGTCTGCATTTTGGTTACCCGACCATTTCGAGCAATTTTTGATATTTTTTAAATCAGCACGCCGAGAGCTTTAAAATGATATATTACTCGCCTATGTAGAGGGGCTGTGTCAAAAGTTTTTTTAGGGGTCAGCCATTGCAGTGCCTTATGGCATCAAGATTTTTTGAGACTATCACCAAAATGTCGGACTTAAATTTCCGCATAAATCCCCCCGGTCTCAGGCCTGTGGCTCTAACAGTTTTTGAGCATGATGCCAAAATATACATTTGGTGTCCCCCTTACAAAGATTTTTAGCAAAAATCGTGAAATTGACCCCCTTTAACCTCTCGGGGTACCCGACCCAGGTAGGTTACCCCTAACAAATTATATATTTTTGAGCTCAGAAAAATATGGGCAATCTGCAAAAAAAATTTTCAGACGTAAAGCCCCATATGGTAAAAAGTTAGAAATTTGGCCGAAAAAAATCGACCGTAAATTTCGGCAATTATGGGGCTAACCCCCCAAAATTTTTAAAAAAAATTTTTTTTCAGGAGGTAGCCAAAAGTATAAGGACTTTAACGCGAGATATTTGCATATTGATCGCTGCGCGTTCAAAAGTTATAGGACCGCAAACAAAAAATTTTTTGTCAACTTTTTTCCAGTATCGCTAAAAAAAAACAGAGTAATTTGGAGTTTAACCCCCCACTCCGGACCAACTTGCCCATGTATGGCGGCAACCCTATGCCTTATGGGTCGGCGAAAGCCAAAATTTGAGTCGTGGTGTGGAAACATTTTTACAGCAAAAATTTTTCTAGTGGTTCGCTCGTTTCAGCGCTCGATTATTATAACATCTTTTTCCAAAAAAAAACGCTCAAAATGGGTTGTCAGCGAATATTCTCTTTAATAATGTGTGGTTTTACAGTATAGTTGAGCTAAGTAATTATGGTTGAATTATATCTGGCTGACGCTGAAAATTAGAATGCAGACATGAGGGGACCAATTAAAATTGTGCGCTAATGACGTGTTTTTTTTAAACAAATAAGAACGCAGATTTTTTTTAATTCCACCTTTTTACAAAATATAGAAAAATTAACCAACTTTAGCCCTTAAAAAATTTGCATTTAGGTTGCAAATTATATAATTTGATAAATAAATTATTAAAATACAGTTTTTAATCTTTGTTATTAATCCGCTTTAGTGAAAAATTTTGAATGTTTTTGTTGTTAAATAGTCGATTCAATACTGCTAGCTAATATCGACGTCAGATAGATTTTATTTGCCTAATTCTAAAAATAAAAAAATATCGACGAAAATAGTGTAGTTTACAACAATGTTAAGTTTCAAAATTTTTAGTCATCGTACTTCTATTGTGTTTTTTCTAGTTGGAAAATTACTACAAAGAACAGCTTGTCTACTCGCGCTTCTTTCGGACGTAGGAGATTTCCTAGAAAGCAAAACTAAAACCAAACTTCCAATGAATTGTCCAAGGATCATTGTTAGTACTGAATCTGAAAAAATATTTAAAATCTGCAAATTGTACACCGATCTGCTCGAGAATTGTAGTGAACTAAAATTATATTACAGTTATGAAAAATAAAAATTCGGAATTAACATTGTGTACATGCTATTTTTTCTGTGCGTTACTTTGAAAGCAGTTTTTTTGTGAGCGTGTGAGCAATATAAAGAATGTACCGGTGTAGCACTTTTATACTATTTTAAATTTAATTTTTGCAAATTGTTGTGTTTTTTCTGTTCTATATAATTAAATTTTTGTTTTTACTAAATGTAATTTGAAAGGTATTTCAGTGCTTTACAATACCAAAAATAAGACTGTAATTAAAATTGTGCTTTCATTATAAACCAAATAAAGCAATACAGTTGCATTATTTGAAGTTGTCGCGGTCTCCATCCTTCAAAACGTGGTCTTGATTCCCCAGAACACGGCCTCGTTCCCCATAGCGCTGTCTGGATTCCCCATAATGCGGTGCCGGTTTCCCAGAAGTAATTTTATGAGGTTAGTGTTGCAGATTTATAAATTCTTGCTAGCAGTTTTATACTATTTAAATTTCATTTTTGCAAATTGTTGTATTTTTTTCGGTTCTATATTTTTATAAGTTTTTGTTTTTACTAAATTTTATTCCCAAAGATGTTTCAGTGCTTTACAATACGAAAAATAAGACAAACATTGACATTAAAATTGTGCTTTCATTATAAACCAAATAATGCAATACAATTACTATAGACTAGCAAGAAAGTTTAAAATTACAAACTATGGTTGAATTATATCTGACTGACATCGTTTTATTGTATGGAAAGACATAAGAAGACCAATTATACTTGTGCAGTTATGGCGTTTGTTTTTAAAGAAATTGGAAAGCATAATTTTGTTAAAAAATATTAAAATAGGATATTTACTTTTTAATATTAAACCGTTATTGTTGAATCTTCGAAGTTTCCTTGTTGCTAAACAGTTAATTTAATAATGCAAGTCATCAAAATCAGCAAATATTTGCCTATAGAGTTTTGAAACTATTCGAAATCTGTATTGGGGTCCTTCATTCAAAATTTGTGTTGGCGTCCATTATTTAAACATATTTGAATAATAAATTAATTATTATATATAATTAATTAATAAATAAATTAAGCAAACTTTATAATAATAAATTTTTTATATATAATTAATTAATAAATAAATTAAGCAAACTTTATAATAATAAATTTTTTATTGGTGCGACAAGTATTATTTTGTTTAAGTCGAAAATTTGTTTTTTTAAAAGTACATTTACAAAATCGCACCAAAAAGACGATTTTTCTGAAAACAAAGTATAAAAGACGAGATATCTAAAATTGTAAAAAAAGAAACTTTCGCACACCTTTCTTTGGGGAAAATTGAATGGCTGGGGATTAAGACTGTTTTTGTGAAGATTTAGGACTTACTTCTGCGCTAACTCTCGTCGGCCGTGGACTAGGCTAACTCGGTTTTACTCTACTATTTTTACTCCACTCCTTTTTTAAGCTGAAGCCTACCTAAACCTTAGCGTTCCTAAGCCTGAGCAAAGCCTAAAAACAACCTAAACTTTCTTCGCGCAGCTATTTGTTAAAGTTTAGGTTGTTTTTTAAGCTTTGCTTAGGCTTAGGAACGCGTAGGCTTCAGCTTAAAAAAGGAATGGAGTAAAACCGAGTTAGCCGTGGACTAAGATATAAGACTTCTGTGTTTGCTGTTGCATTAGCTGAAACTTATCTTCCCTATGCAGATTATGCCAAGGGCAGGCGCTAATAAGGCAAGCCAGGAGGTGCGAAAAAATTTCACCCCTATGATTGAGACTCTTCGTCCAACATTAATAACGTTGGCAACCTTTACCGCTAGAGTGTTCACTGCATGCAGTGTTTACCCATTGGGAGGTCTTCGTCTAAAGGATTTTTAAGTCGCCTAATATTGATCTTACTTTTTAACGTCGTACATGGGCAGCATAGGTGTTCCTGCAAGGCCAGTGGTACAAAGTCCACACACAATAGAGCTGTATTTGTTCACTGGTTTGCTAGATGGGAAACTGGCATTCTTCAAGTATAACCCAATTTTCCGGTCACCGGAAAGACGGATTGTTAAAACTGTTATTTTTCAAGTAAATTATCGTGATAAAACTCAACAAGAAAACATTTATCGTGGACACTAGATCTTAATTTCCCAAGGCAAAACCTTAAAATAAAGCTAAATTTAATGTTTTGTTTGATTTTCAGGTTTTGCTTAGGTTGCTTAGGAAAACTAAGGTCTATAGTCCAGGATTCAGGTTGTTTATGAGTTTTTTCATGATAATTTTTATAAATTTATCACTTTGTCTAAGATTTATTAAAAAAATAATTTTAATTTAATGGGTTGTTTTTGAAAAATAACGGTTTTAAACAAGTAGTTCGTCGATGTTTAAAGTAGTCCATCCTGTATTTTCTTTCCGGTGAAAATTAGGTTATACTTGAAGAATGCCGGGAAACTTCCATGTGTGGCCGACGTACAACAATTTTTCTAGCCATACCAAGCTGGACTCATTTCTATAAAAGAAAAAATCCAGCAGGATTGCATATAAATTTTATGCAAATTTCTGTTTTCCGCCACCTACAGAGATTTATATATCAACACACCACTACGACGGCTCACCTTCAAAAGAGTCCCGGCACAAAAGAGTCCTGAAAAAAATCGCAGCTGGCACAAAAGAGTCCCGGCACAAAAGAGTCCTGGAGAAAATGCGTTCATGCGTCCAAGTGCTGGGTGTGCTGAGGTCGGCACAAAAGAGTCCTGGCATAAAATCAATTTTCACAGCTCTCATACAATGTTCACACCTCAGCTGTCTTCCAGCTTATTGCGTATTTCAACACGTCGTTACTCTAACACAATTAGTCAAAAGCGTCGTAAAATACTTGTAATTCTGACTTTTTTAAATCTTAACACACAATAATCCAAACAAAATGAGTCAGAGTCACGTTGATTTTATACTGATTGTGTCTCTTTGTCAAAGTAACGACAAACAGTTAATGTTAAAGATTTTTAGCTAAAAATTCTTTTTAAAAGTTGCTATTTTTTCTCTTGGGAAAACAAATGTTTATTCCAATAATTACAGTTTTCAATCCTTTTATTAGTGGGCTGGAGAAAATTTAGCCAGATTTTTTAATGTGGTCTTACGTTTTTTGTAGCTAAAGATCGTTTCTATGTATTGTCTCGTATGTGATAACGTTTGCGTTAGACTTCAAAAGAATTTCAAAAGTTTCTGTAAATTTAAAAAAATTTATTTAAAAGACCGTTAATATTTTAACGACAACTTAAAACCTGGGGACATTTTCATAAAATTATATGCTTAATTCATTATGTGCAACTAAATATTTTGGAAAAATCAACCAAATATTTAGTTAAAAAACACAGAATAATTAAATAAAAAAATACTAAATAGTTAGTAAAAAAGTACAGAAACCTGCATTGGTCGGAGCTACAATATTTGATTGTTTTTTACTCGCTATTTGGTTAAAAATCACCAAATGGGCGGAAAGAGTGTCCTTTTGTGTTTTTTGTTTTTTTTTAAATGTGTAGTTGTGCGCAAAAAGTCCCAATGCTCTGGTCATGTTGTCGTCCGACATCTGCGGTCGTCCTTACAATTACGATTAAAACACTTGTTTGATAAAAATTGTACTATTTTAACAATGAACAAAGATTTATGCCAACTAAAATCATTATTTAGACATGATTTTGTTTGACATACACTCAATTATGACAAAACAATAATTCAATATTATATTATTTATACCCAAATACAACAATGATTTTTTTCTTATTTTTAAACGTTTTACAAAGCTTTAAGCGTTTTATTAACTAAATAATAAAAATACTTGAAAACATTAATTTTTTACCCTCGAAATTCTTCACACAACTTTTTAAGAGGTTAATTAAAAAAACAAATAAAAAACTGAAAGACAAGAACATTGTATGTTAGCTGTGAAAAATTGATTTTATGCGAGGACTCTTTTGTGCCGACCTCTGCGCTCGCAGGGCTTGGGCACATGAACGCATTTTTTCCAGGACTCTTTTGTGCCGGGACTCTTTTGTGCCAGGACTCTTTTGTGCCAGCTGCGATTTTTTTCAGGACTCTTTTGTGCCGGGACTCTTTTGTGCCGGACCCCACTACGACAATATAAACTGAAACTCCCCAAAACTATTGTAAACTTTCCGCAATAACGTCAAGATAAGAGGCGGGATCCGTATAAAAACCCCATGGACAAATTCCCCATAGGCGAAAATCCCCATAAACGTTACAAAATCCCCATAATGTGGTGTGAATTCCCTATAAATATAATGCGTTTGCAATATTTCCGTTAAATTTTGACACTTGGAAAATACAACAAAATTTCATATGATAAAATTTAGCTTGATTTTAGGGCTTTGCTTAAGCTTAGGAAAAAATAAAACATTTTTAATGCTTTTATGATTAAAACTTAGTTTTTTTTAACACATTTAGTTTGCAAACGCATTTCTGATTGTTATGGGGAATTTTGCCATGAGGATTTTACACCACTTTTATGGGAATTTTGCACGTCACGTCACCAAGGCTGGAATTCAAAAAGCGGGGTATACACGGTGTATACACCGTGTATGTGTATCCGGTGTATACACCGTGTATACTACGGTATATTTGGATGTTTACACGGTGTTAGTTAATCCGGACAAGTTAACACCGTGTAAACACGAAACACCCAAATATACCGTAGTTTACATGGTGTATACACCGGATACACATACACGGTGTATACCCCGCTTTGTGAATTCCGGCCCAAGGGGCGTGTGCATTATCTTGGGTCAGTCGGAATTCCCAAGTACATAGTCCTATTTTCCCAAAAAATTTTTAGTCATAATTCCCCTTAGCCGCACTCATAAAGCGCGATTAACCAAGGATTAACCAACGATTGTTGATTGGCTTTTGCACTGGCTTACATAATATAATATAAATTGATAAAAGACTCAATTCCTTTAAATAATGATTAATAATGTACAATAAACTTATAACATAATCAAACATACAGAGAAATTAAATTTTTATTAATTTAAATTAATAATGTGAACCAATACAAAATCGAAATAAAATTCGTCTTTTTCAATTTTATTTTTTTTTATTTCGAAATTAAAAATTAACAATATCATGTCATTAACTTTTTTTCAAATATTCTTAAAATTTGACATTTATTTATATAAAAATACTTTAGTTAAAACAGTATGCATAATTTTCAAGTCATATAACATGAGAAAAAGTCCAAAAACCGCGTTTAAAGTCAGTTTTTGTCAGCTTTTTAATCCGATTCTCTCCTTGTCCATGAAAAAAAGACGTCCATACTTAATCTTTGGTTAATCCTTGGTTAATCGCGCTTTATGAGTGCGGCTAGATTTCCCAATTTTCCAGAATGCGGTCTCGATTCCCCAGAACGTGGTCTCGATTCCAAAGAACGCGGTCTCGATTCCCCGGCTCCACGTAATAATACCAAAAATATTATATTTTTGATAATACCAGCATAAAAATTTTTTCGACATTTGACTTTCTTACAAATAATATTCTGGTAAAAACAAAAATATATAATATACCGAAAAATGTGCAACTCCTATATAAAAAAGTACGGAAAAGTATGCCATTATAATGAGCCTCTCCATTTAAATGGCACTCTCCATTAAAATGGCATAGTAGTCATTTTAATTCGGCGAGTTAAAATGGAGAGGAAGCCATTATAATAGCCATTTATTGATTTAATTTCACTTCATATTACTCACAAGTGTAAAACTGTCCGGGCCGCACGAGTTTTACCGTGTTGAACAGTGTTAGACCGACACGCAAAAACTCGAGAGGCCCGGACAGTATTACACTTGTAAAGTATATATGAAGTGAAATTAAATCAATAAATGAGTATTAATGGCTTCCTCTCCATTTTAACTCGCCGAATTAAAATGACTACTATGCCATTTTAACGGAGAGTGCCATTTAAATCGAGAGGCTCATTATAATGGCATACTTTTCCATACTTTTTTATATAGGAGTTGCACATTTTTCGGTATATTATATATTTTTGGTAAAAATAGCATCGGGTAATTTGACAATCTGTCTGATTGACCTTCGGGCTTATTTTTCCTGAACCTAAGCAAAACCTAAAAATCAAGCTAAATTGATCGATGGTCCATTAGTCTGTATGTGAAATTAGGGTCCGCTTCGTTTTAGTCCCGGAAAAAATCACTGCGACCTTCGTTTCAGTCCCGCTTCGTTTTAGTCCCGCTTCGTTTTAGTCCCGCTTCGTTTGAGTCCCGCTTCGTTTTAGTCCTGGCGGAAAATGCGTTCATAAACTAGTTCCTGCTACGTTGCTTCGTTTCAGTCCCGGAAAAAACGCTGCAAGCTTCATTTCAGTCTTGGCGAAAAATTCGCGGCGAAAAATCCGCGCAAGTCATTTTGCCGCAATATTTTGTTTTATACAAAGACCTTTGTACTACAATTTTCTAAGCTTATTTGATTCATTTTGCATTGATTTAAGAATTTTAGAATTTTTTCATTTATTTAAACTATTTTAACCCATTTAGTTTACTGTAATTAAAGGAACACTGTTACAAATCAAATTTCTATAACGCCCTAAATAGATTACTCTTTGAGTTTTTTAATTAACCCGTTTAGTTTACTGTAATTAAAGGAACACTGTCACAAATCAAATTTCTTTAACGTCCCTAAATGGACTACTCTTTTAATACAAAACCTTAATTTTAATGTGGACTTCAAAACTATTTTTAGTTTTTTGCCCCGTTTAGTTTATTGCAATTAAATAAGGACTGTCGCAAACCAAATTTCTATAATGCCCTGAATGGAGTACTCTTTTAATAGAAAACTACTCTTTTAATCTTAATCTACTTCAAATTAAATATTTTGGTTTCTCCAGCCCAATTCAACAACATTCATAAATTTTAATTATATCGGTTCAGTAACAAAGTTGTATGATCCGGGCGTTACAGGAATTTGATTTGTGGTCCTTTAAAAACCAAACCATAAAGTTGGAAATACTTTTATATTTTATTTTTTCGGAAAGTTTTATATTAATTTTAGAAAATTCCTTTATTTTATATCTGCAATATTTTTATTATTATCGCATCCAATTACACGAAAACAATAAATTCAGAATCTATAATATAAAACATAAAAACGTTAATAAAATATTTTTTTTATTTAATTTGCTTTTATGTCACTAATTTGTTGGTATACCTTTTAACCAAAATTTTGTTTTACTATTAAATGTTTGTAAGAAATCATAAAAGGAATCACATATCAATAAAAAGGATCATATAAAAGCAAATATAGTTTTTTTAATATAAATGAATCTAATATACATAAGTTTGAAATCGCTCATTTAATGGTCGGAGTTGCGGTAATATCTTCGTCCTAAATGGCCGGAGCTCCAGTGATATTGGAGGTTCGGAACACATACATATATTTATGTATATAAAAGTGTGTTATTTAGTATTTTTTTACAATAATCGATGATCGAAATGAACGAAAATTTAAAATTCTTACAGTTTGTTTGATAGTAAGATAACCTCCCGGCTTTGGGGAAGGTATACTCAGAAATGTAAGAAAAGTAAGGCCCGTGTATCCCTCAAACCCCGATTCGTAGTGTTTAAAACTGGAACCCTTAAATTTTAGTAAGAAATCCTGGGTATAACCAACAAAATTTTTAACAAACTAAATTTTATTTCCAAACTTTAGGGTCTCCAACGGCCCTAAAAACTACTTATAATTGCTAATGAATTTTAAGTAATTTAGTTTTTGATGTTTTTTTTTTATTTACTTTGATCGATGAAACCCTGCATGAAATAACACTCTTTTAATAAACGTTCTGTTGTAACAACTTAATAAAAAATTTCTATGAACAAATAAAAACAAGAAGCTTTTTATAATCTATTTTTTTGGACACATTAATTAAATTTAATTCAAAAACCTTCTTTTTGAACATACGCTAATTATTTATTACACACGTGTTACGTAATAAATAACATCCGGGGATTAAGAAAACAAAAACAACAGGGGCGGGTCCACTAAACGCGTGCTGACTACGTGCTATCTTAGCACGTTGTTTAAAACTCTTGTTAATGTTTTAATTTCTGGGTTTTTTCTCAAAAAATCTAACAGAACTTTTTGTTTACTTAGCACAAACTGATATTTTATTAATTTTATACATATTTGTTGTATATACAAACTATTAAAGCAATAACCCCTAGTTACGGGTTAGCAAAAGTCCTAACTACGGTTTAAGGCTTTATTAAAATTTATTTCAAACAAATATGCATAAAACTCTTTAATATTAATTTATTCTATCTAAAAAAAGAGTCCCATAAGTTTTCTCAAGAAAAAAACCCAGAAATTAAAACATTAACAAGAGTTTTAAACAACGTGCTAAGATAGCATCTAGTCAGCACGCGTTTAGTGGACCCGCCCCAGCTGGCTGTGCTTACTGCACTTTAGGCGAGTAAATCGATTTTTTTTAATTATGAAAATATTTTGCACGCAGGAAAATGATACAAGTTGATGAATGTATTTTCCGCCAGGACTAAAACGAAGCGAGACTCAAACAAAGCGGGACTAAAACGAAGCGGGACTAAAACGAAGCAAGGGCCGGTTGTTCAACGGCGTCCTTATTTTAACGGGGTCCTTAGTTTAACTGGCCCCTCAAACCTCTAAGGGGTCTCTTAGATAAAGGGGTCCTTATCTGTGGTTGCTCAAAACAATTTAACAGACCGCTTATCTAAGGGGCCCCTTAAATATTTAAGGAACCCCTTATTTAACGCATTCTTCTGTTTATCGCGCGTATTGAACACATTAAAGATAAATTCTATCAGGGTGAAAATAGATGAGTGGTAAAGTAACCACTAGTTGTTTGAGAAAATATCACGTGCAGAAAAACACATGACGCAACTAAATAATAATTGGTTACATAACCGCTGAAAACTTTTTTTTAATTTTTCTCGCTCACAGGTTTATTGTTTATTTCTTCCTGGCGGAGAGCGGTTACGCCCTTAATTTCAGCCTGGAAGACTTTAGCTTTAGTCTGTTTATTATGCGTCAAAAACAGTTGATCTTGTAGTTTAATTATAACAACAAAAAAAGATCGTAAAACAAGGGAAACAATTTTTATTAAAATTTATTCTTGTATGCTTACCGAAGTTTACGCGGAGCATCACAGCAATATAATCGATAAGTTAATCGGCAAATATATTTTGGAAGTCGCAATCCTATTTTTATACTAATTTCGTGAACAGTTAAAGAACAATCCCATAGTTTATTTTGTAAAAACATACAAACAAACAAATTCGTGTGTTTTTGTCGAAGTTTACACCAGAGCATATGCTTACCAGTTGAAAAAATACAGAGGAAAAACTCGTACAAAAATTATCGAATTATATTTACGCTATTTTAACCATACAAAATTTTGAAAAAAAAAAAAACAGTTGAACGATGAAAATCAATTTAAAATTATCTAAATTTTCAGTTTTTTTTACAATTAATAATTTATGATTAAGCTCTCTGTCTGTCAGTTATTATAAGTGATGTTTTTTACCCTTCAATATCATGCTACGAAACTCTGGCTACAGGCCAGCTAAAGCGAACAGAGCTTCCGAGCTCTAAAGCTCCGCCTCCTTAATGAGCGAATGAGCGAGTTTAAATTTATTTTAAAAAAATAGTTTACGAACAATTTTTGCAAAATAATCTGTGGCATTACTTTTAATATTCTCATAAAATTAGTAAAAAAACTGCACGGAGCTCCGTGGCTCCAAAGGTTTCTCCGGAGCTCCAGGAGTTGCTTCAGATCACAGGGGAACAACACTACAAATCTCACAATATTATAAAAACTAGTGATGTTTTCCAAAGCCCCGAATTCCATAAATAATTATGTCAACAAAAAAATAACTTTTTTTTTCAAAACTAGTCACAAACGATAAAAATAGTCCTAAAATTGCCGATAAAATAATTTGACACACACATTTCCAGCTTAAACAAGCTTTAAAAATCACTCATTTAACCTTTTGGGATTTTTTTTATTCAAAAAGCGCTGCAAATCCGCAGATGGTGTTTTACGTTAGTGCTGCAGTGTCTTAAACTCCACGTCTCGACGGTGAGCGGGGCGGAGTTTAGCACTGAGCAGCGGTGACGCGGAGTGCGTTCTGCGGATTTGCACCCGAAAGCATCCCAAAGAGTTAAGATGCGTACCCAAATATCTACGTAAATTATCTCCTAATATTTGTTTTTAAGTAATATAAAAGAAATAAACATTTCGGTCATTGCGCGATTCACACAAAACACTAAAATAGAGGTACCTTAAAAAGATAAGGTAACTACGGAGTTACCTTATTTTTGCCACCTTATCTCGCGAATTTGAGGGGGTCCCTTATCTTTCAGCAACCGAATTTTTTTGAACCGCCCACTTACCTTAAATTTAAGGGGCCCCTTAAAATAAGGACCCCCTTTAGACTTTTGAACAACCGGGCCCAGGACTAAAACGAAGCAGGACTAAAACGAATGGGACTGAAACGAAGCTCGCAGCAATTTTTTTCCAGGACTCAAACGAAGCGGGACTAAAAAGTAGCAGATTCGTGAAATTACCCGATGGTATTTTTACCAGAGTGTAATTTATCGAGTTTTTTAACGGAAGGTATTTTTACCCAGGAATAATTACGGGGAACGGTATTGTCTCGATCGCCCAGAATGCGGTCTCGACAAGCACATTTTATGAAGTTGGCGTTGCATATTTAGAATCGCTGTTTTTCTTTAACATTTTTTACTATTTTTAATATAATTTTGTCTGATTGTTATACTAGGTGGTTTTTTTGTTTCTAAGTATTTTTTCAAGCCGTTTTTAAATGTTATTGCTAAATAATATTTTAGATGTTTTGCAATACTAAAAAATAAAGCATAAGAAATAGGGTATCTCTGGCAATATTGCGTTTCCCGTACAAAAAACCCTTGATTTTTGGCTAACAGGTATTACTTCCGCTTCCGCAGCTTTGCCTTAACCTAAGCTTTCGTGTTCTAAAGCTTAAACAAAACTTAAAGCATAACAACCTAAAGTTTTTCTACGCAATTGTTTGATAAAATTAAGCTTGTTTTTAGGAATGAAAATTATACATAGTGTATTACTGTTTTTTGCCCGCACAATAGTTTTTGGGTGTTAAATGTACCGCCGAAATCGGGATTTAGAGTGTTCGAAACCTTTTTTCCTTCTCTTCGTGTTTTCAAAACCACCGAAAAATTTAGGGTTTTCGCACGGGAAATGCAATATCGCCAGAAAAAAATATTCACAAAAAAAAATAAAATAAAAAAAATATTAATTAATTTAATTTTAATTTAAACGGCGATCTTAATTTAAACAACAATCATTTTCTCAGTGATCTTAAAATTAAAAAAAAACTATGCAGCCATCCTAAGATGGCGATTTAATTGCTGCAGTGATCCAGTGCCAATCAAATTTAAAAAAAATCTATTAAAAATACAGTGCAAATTTCTACCAATTAATTTTTTTAACAAAAAAATCAATTTAACATTTTTTTTAAATATATTCCCTTGCTTATGTTTACATATCAACTTTTTTATTACAATCAGTAAAAATTCATTCATTATTTTTTTTAAATTAGTTAAACGTTGGTGGTGTTCGGAAATTTGATCGCCAGCACTTGATCGCCGAGCATTTTGACCGCCAGCATTTGATCGCCGCGCACTTGATCGCCGAGCATTAGACCGCCGAGCAGTTGATTGCCGCAGAATTGCTTATGAATTTTATGCAAATTTCTTGATTCCCTTCAACTCCAGCGAATCATGTGTAAACATGTAAACACCTGTAGCTGCACTCATAAAGCGCGATTAACCAAGGATTAACCAACGATTGTTGATTGGCTTTTACATTGGCTCACATGATATAATATAAATTGGTAAAAGAATCAATTCCTTTAAATAATGATTAATAATGTACAATAAACTTAACATCATCAAACATACAGAGAAATTAAATTGTTATCAATTTAAATTAATAATGTGAAACAATGCAAAATCCAAATAAAATTCGTCTTTTTTAATTTTTTTTATTTCGAAATTAAAAATTAACAATATCATGAATTTAATTTTTTTTCAAATATTCTTAAAATTTGACAATTATTTATATAAAAATACTTCAGTTAAAACAGTATGTATACTTTTTAAGTCATAAAACATGACAAAAAGCTTAAAAACCGCGTTTGAAGTCAGTTTTTATCAGCTTTTTAATCCGATTTTCTCCTTGTCCATGAAAAAAAGACGTCCATACTTAATCATTGGTTAATCCCTGGTTTATCGCGCTTTATGAGTGCGGCTACCACGACTAAGTGTGAACTCGCGAAAACTATTGTGAACTCCCCGCAATTACGTTAATGTGTGTGCATAATTTTTTTATTGTAAAATTTTGCTTGTGACAAAAAAATGTTTTTAAGAACACATTGTTAATTAAGAATTTATCATAAAGGTTCAGCTGGTTTTAAGGTTTGGCTTAGGCTTAGGAAAAACTAAAGTTTTAGTCTTTATTAATGAACAAACTATTCATTAAATATTAATTTATCATGGTTTTTAACTTTGGCTTAGATTTAGGAAAAACTACGGTTTTATTTAAATAACAAACCATTAAATATACATTTCATGAAAATTTTAGTTTGATTTTCGGGTTTTTCTCAGGCTCAGGGATAAGTTTCTTCTAGATATTAAATAACAAACCATTTATTTTGTTTTCGATTTTAGGTTTCGCTTAGGTTTAGGAAAATTTAGATTTTTGATTCATCATTTTGACAAAGCAATAAAAGACTTTTATCGCCAAAACAACATAGCCTTGTTTAAATATTTTATTTAAATTTGTTAAAATTATGTTAGGTGGAGTTTTTATTATTTTGGTGGGGAGTTTATATTACTTTGGCGGCGAATTTTAACGTCTGTTTTAATGCAACACGAACTGCGGCGATCAAATACTCGGCGGTCTAATGCTCGGCGTTCAAGTGCGCGGCGATCAAGTGCTGGTGGTCTAATGCTCGGCGATCAAGTGCTGGCGGGCGTTCAAATTTCCTAGGTCGGAATTCACAAAGAGAGATAATCCTCGTGCTAGCTCGGTGTTAGTTAATCCGGAAAAATTACAGTAGGTTTCGGTATACCTGGCTAAGCCTGTTAAAATTTCATTAAACGATAAAAAAAGTTATAAAAAACAAAATTTAGAGGAATTATTTGTATAAAAAACTGATAAACTTTTAAATTTCTATTAAGTAATTGCAAATTTGTGTAAAAAGTGGCAGAACAAAATATTGTAAATATATGCTAAACAAGGAATTTTTCGAACAAAAAAAATTAGCCGCAAAACCGGTTCCGAGCAATCTCCCAACAAAAAGGGTGAATCTCCCAACTGTGGAATCTCCCAACTGTTTGTGGAAAGTCCCAACAGAATCAAAAAATACGTTTGCAACAAACACCATTTTATTTTTTAGTCAATTAACACTATAATTAATAAAAATATAGCATTAAATTCTTTATTCATAAAACTGAGTACCTAAGCCTAAGCAAAACCTAAAAATCAAGCAAAATTATATTATGGTAAATTTGTATTTAATGATGCTTTTTAAACTGCAGAGTAAAAACTTTATTTTTTTCCTAAGCCTAAGCAAAACCCAAAAATCAAAAAAAAAATTTTCATTGGGGTGGAAACTTGCATTTTTTAAAGTACGTTTTACAAAATTGCATAATTCCATTTATCATTCATTTAATGCATTTATTTATTTTCGGTTGTTTAAAATTATCGTGTTTAACACCGGTTTTGCAAACGTATTTCTAATATTTGAACTGTTGGGAGATTCATCGATTAGTTGGGACTTTCCACGTTGGGACTTTCCTCAGTTGGGACTTTGCCCGATACCGCAAAACCTTCTGTAACTTGTCCGGATTAACTAACACCGTGCTAGCACCCGAAAATACCGTAGTTTACACGGTGCTTACACCGAATACACTAACACGGTGTTTGCACCGGATTTACCCCGCTTTGTGAATTCCAGCCCTAGAAAGGCAAACACTAAATTCCACCGACTCAGACTCCGACTCCGCCTCAAATTTCTGCAAATTATATATTGATGTGCAGGTTAGGCAGAATCAACCAAAACTCAAACCAAATGAATAAATTTGAGTGAGTTTTGAGTCAATTTAGCTTTTTTTACGTGTATTTTTTTAGAAATTAATAATTTTTAACTGCATTACACTATAAAAAAAATAAATTAAGTTAAAAAACCATAAAATTACAAATTTAAAAAGAATATAATTTATTATTTCGAGAAACTGATAAACTTCAATTATTGATAAATTTTCTAGTGCAAAAACCTAGTTTAGATTAGTGCTTTTATATGTTTGATAAAGGATTTTCATGTGAATTGAGGGTTTGGCTAAGGGTTAAGATTCACGGTTTTTGATTTTTAAATTGAAAGATTTGTTATAATAAATATCATAGATGTTTTATATTAGAAAATTTTGCAGAACAAAATTCAAGACAAAGAAAACTTTTTTTTGAGCCTAAGCGAAACCTAAAAATCAAGATAAAAGTCTAAAAAGCTTAAAAGCTATTGAAATTCCGAATAGTTTACTCCTTAAATAAAAAAATATTTATTTCGGAAGATATTATGCCAAAAATATTCTTTCTGGACATCAAATAAGTATTTTAGAAAGCTTTAAAAATTTTTATAAAAAATATTTTTTCTGGACACCAAAAGGTTTTAAAAGTATTTTAGAAAGTTTTTAAAATTTTTATAACTCAAAATTTGGCTAATTTTCGTAATATATTGCACGAAAATTACGTAATTTAATCAACACCGACAAAATTTGCATAATGTTAAAAATTACGGTAAATTACGGTAGATTTCGGAAGGAGTCGGAGTCGGTGGAATTTAGTGTTTGCCCCTAGAAATCGGCAAGCACTAAAAGACACCTACTACACCGGTGACGTGCAAAATCCCCATAAAAGTAGTGTAAAATCCCCATGGCCAAATTCCCCATAAAGTAGTGCAAATTCCCCATAAAGTAGTGCAAATTCCCCATAACAATCAGAAATGCGTTTGCAAACTAAAATGTGTTAAAAAAAACTAAGTTTTAATTATAAAAGCATTAAAAATGTTTTAATTTTTTCCTAAGCCTAAGCAAAGCCCTAAAATCAAGCTAACTTTATCATGATAAAGTTTTGTTGTATTTTCCAAGTGTTAAAATTTTAAGGAAATACTGCAAACGCATTATATTTATGGGGAATTTACACCACTTTATGGGGAATTTGCACTGTTTCATGGGGAATTTACACCACCTTATGGGGATTTTGTAACGTTTATGGGGATTTTGGCCTATGGGAAATTTGTCCATGGGGATTTTATACGGACC
>JASAMX010008771.1:0-34065 GCA_030248175.1 Microlaimidae sp. YZB2_3
CCTTACCTTAAGTACCCCTATAGATAGTGGCACATAGTGTACCACTATAAGTTGCACTTTGTTTGCTTCCAAAAAAATAAAGATATTTAAAGTTTTTAAATGGACTAATTACATTGAAAAAAACAATCAAATGTTTGCAAAACATACTGTTTAGTATTCTACAATTTATAAGACCACTAAAAAACACTTTGAATTGATTTTGAAGTAATTTTGAAACTTAGGCGATTTTCACTCTGTAGTGCCACTTGCTGAACCACTATGAGAACCACTATGAGAACCACTATGCGCTCTAAAAAATCAATATTAAAGATTCAGGCAAACCACGCGTCTTCAAATTGGCGGCTTTTAACTGTCACATTCCAAAAATAATAAAATATCATTTTTGCACTAAAAAGTATATATTTTAAGAATTACATAAAAGAAGCAAATCCATAATAAAAATTATGATTTTCTAATAATTAATAAACTTAATATGCGTTTGCTTTTTATCATTGCATATGTATTAAAACCTTATTTTAACATCATGGGTGGCGCGGGAGCGCCGCAGGGCTAAAGTTCAAAAACGGCAAAAACAATAAACCTCAACTACTTGCATTACTGATGACAAAATTAATTCAAAGTTTTATTTATTAAGTAGATAAACTTTGCCTGGAGCGCAACTGCACCGCACTAACTATAATTAAACAACGTGGGTAAATTTTGTAATTTAAATTTATCTTCTTCTTATTATTATTTTTTTCTAAAAAAATATATCTCGGCACTGGAATGATTATAATCATATGTCATTGCGCACTTAAAACTATAGTTTATTAGGCTATTTTTTATTTTAATTTAATTCAAAAAAAGTGGTAGACTAGCCTTGAAAAATGCTCTAAGAATGGAGCAGGAAAAAGGAGCGATTTTTCCCCGGGCGTATGTTTAGACAGAAAAGATCTAGACTAGTCTGAGATGGAGATTATGTGGACTATAGAAAGTTTGCATTTGGTTTGGCCAGCTGCTCACTAAATAAAAATTTCTACCATATGATAATGATTTGTTTATACATTGATCTAATCACACAGCACTGTTGCATTTTTTTTTAGTTTGATGAAATGTCAATTTAAAAAATCATACTCACAGCAATCTTTGACAAGCGCGAAATCGACACTTTTCAAATTTATAGTTGTTTCGTGCACATAGCAAATATAACCTTCTAATTGAAAAAGTGGCGATTTCGCGCTTGTCAAAGATTGCTGTGAGTATGAATTTTTCAATTGACTTTTCATCAAACTAAAAAAAATGCAACAGTACTGTATAATTTAGGTGTATAAACAAATCATTATCATATGGTAGAAATTTTTTATTTAGTGAGCAGCTGAACCAAATCCAAACTTTCTATATCATCCACCATAATCTCCATTATCAGACCTCATCTACATCTTTTCTGTCTAAACATACGCCCGGGGAAAAATCGCCCCTTTTTCCTGCTCTATTCTTAGAGCATTTTTCAAGGCTAGTATAAATAAAAAAACTTGCAAAAATGCGTAAAACACTAGCTCAAATATTGTATTTTTATCTATAATTATTCTATAGTGCTCGTATTAGGGCGGTTTCTACCGCCCTTAGCAAATATCGCTGAATAATTAGTGCACGATTGTCTTAGTGGGGCTAGTAAATTTAACAAGACGTAAAAGTGCCACTTTATAGCAATTTGATAGTGGAACTAAGCTAAGGACTTCTAGTAATTACGGGCTCTGTGAACAATGTTTGAAAAGGAAAGATCCCCAAAAAAAACAGTTAATCCCTTTAAACCACTTCTTATAGGGAACCTTTTTGAAAGGATTGGGATTGACACTTTGGGACCCTTAATGTACCTGTACGACTAACGGTAACTCCGTCATCTTAGTCATTTTGTCTCGCTTCGCCATGTGTTTTGCACTACCAGGGGTGGTATGCTGAAGGTTTAATCTGACTTAAAATTAATCTGAGATTAGCGATTGTCGACACACAGTAAACATACTAACAGTATTGATTGAATAATCTAGGTTAACGGAGTTAATAGACTTAATCTCAGATTAAATCGCCACTAATCCGAGATTAGCGGGAAAAACCTGCAAATTTTTAAATCACCTCCTGAGGTGGTTTAAAAATTTGAATAAATTAATAATTTAATATCGAGTTAGTGACGATTTAATCTGAGATTAAACCTAATCTCAGATTAAATTGGTTAAACTAGATTATCTAATCGATACTGCTAGTATGTTTACTGTGTGTCGTGTCGACAATCGCTAATCTCAGATTAACTTTACTTTGGATTAAACATTCAGCATACGACCCCACCAGATTTTAATTGTGAGCTGAGCATTACTTAGTACTCACAATTAAATTAATTGTGAGGTTGAGCCTGAGTACTCACAATTAATAATATGTGAGTACCAATTGGTATTGATCATTTGTGAGCCTGTCGAATGTTCAAAATATACTTGGGTATAGCATAGATTTTAGGCGTATTGTATGTCGTAAGCACAGATGGGAATGATCATAGTCCGCAGAAATGAGGGCTATGGGTGAATAGCGCCCTCAAATAAAGTAAAAGGGCAGAAGAGCAGCAATGAGTTTTTTCAGGACAACTTAAGAGGGACTAAATACCCCCTCCCCCTCCCCCGGAGAAAACACCAAGACAACCCAGAAAACACCGCAAAACACTTGATTTAACTAACATATGATTTTCAGATAAAATAAGGGTTTTTTATTTAAAAAAATAAATTTAAGGCCTCATAGTGTGTAAAAATGACAATAGATATAAACAATCATATTTAAACTACTAATGTTTTATTGAATAACTCAAACTACAACATGTTTTTCTTGATTTTATAGATTTATCAAGTTTTATTGCGATTTTTAGCGAAAAGAGTTGTGCTGATTTAAAAAACAAAAAAAAATCTCTCAATAAGTAAATAATCTCTCTCAAAAACAAATAACCTTTTGTAAAATTAAATTTAAATATAAAAGGCGTTTTATAAAAAATGTAATATTAAAGACTGACATTTTTACCATTTTTTACAAATTTAGCTTAGTCAAATTAAATTTAGGATAAATGTGTATATTTGAAGCAATTTAAACTAATTTTTGTAAATAAAAATATGCTTTAAAAGAGAAAAATATCCATTTTTGTAAGAAAAAAATTTGAAAAGAATTAAAATAAAAAAATTAGAATAAATGCCTATGTCTCAATGATATAAATATAATTAGCATTTTTACGTATTTTTAATATAGCATCCAACATGTCGCATGAAACAAAATTGTTTTAATTGTGGATTTTATTATTTAAACTTCCCAGGGTGAAATTAACTATATTATTAAAAGCCTTTTCTTTAGCTTTTTTCACAAAAATGATATTGAATATAGAATCAAACATTAAGGGAGCACTATCACAAATCTAAAACCTATAACAACTCCTTTAATACAAAATATAGCTAGCTCGAATTTAATATTTTAGCTTCTTCACACCAATTCGACTACATTTAAAAATTGGAATTTAATTGGTTGAGTAACAAAAAAGTTGTATGATTCTGCGTTCTAAGAATTTGATTTGTGACAATATGTTCCTTTAAGAAAATATATCTCGCGAATGAAGCAACTCATTTATGCGGGTGTAAAAACTAAAAAGCAAATATTTCCACACATCAATGTAATTCTTTTATGGAATTAACCCTTTTGATTTTTTGTAAAAATATTAGCTTTTGCTTCCGATCTTGTAACAATTATTCGTCGAAATATTTAACAATGCCAAACATAAGGCTTTTTATGGGGAATTTTTACCACGCAAATTTAGTGCGAAAATGTATAAAACACCAACCTTCATTTTGAAACCTTGATTGAAATTTTTTATAAAGTCTTTGTCAAGATATTAGTGTTTTAGTAAAAAAAGACCTGCAATTTATAGCTTAAAACGGTCGGCAAATTTATAGCGAAATTAAAGACAAAAACTTTTTACTGCATTTTTAAGTGTTTATTCAGGCACACATTCTTTTTGTAGAAAATTTAGTTGTTTTTTTTAATTAAAGTGCAAAACCAACAGATAAAACCATGGGTAAAACATATGCAATTTATCAAAAAATCTTTAAGTCCTATATAAAAAGTGGCGTCCATATAAGTCATTGAATAAAATGTCGTTGAATAGTCTTTAAAATGGCACGTTTCTTTAAGTTATGTCATAATAATGGCCTATTCTTTATTAATTCGCGTGAATTTAAATAGAATTATTTATTTACGTAAATTAAGATAAATTAAGTTATTCCATTATAAAAACTGGCGTGAATTAATAGAAGAATATGACTTCAAAATAAAAATGTCATTTAAATGGACTGAAATATTAATGGGATATTCTAATAAGGCTTCTTATTTAGGATTTAAACATCTTTTGGTAAAGTTTTTTATTTTTTAGGGTCAAGCTCACAATTAAACTAATTAGCTTGGGCTAATTGTGAGCTTGAGCTTGAGCCTGAGATTTATTGTGAGCTTGAGCTTGAGCTTAGTAATCACAATTAAATATATGTGAGTACCAATTGGTATTGAGCATTTGTGAGCAGCTCAATGCATCCCTACTGGAACTTTGTTTATACATGAAGTATGCAATAAACTAGCTATACACCATAATGGATAATTACCGTATCTCCTACTTATCTTTTGTAGTATGCAGATCAATCGTCAAAAGCGCGCGAAATTTCGATCGGTTATTCTGCATACTACAAAAGATAAGTAGGAGATACGGTAATTATCCATTATGGTGTATCGCTAGTTTATTGCATACTTCATGTATAAACTGAGTTCCAGTGCAAGGTGCCTATAAAACGACTACACCTTATAAAAGTCTCCGATTATTTAATTTTAAAAAATGTTCTAACTTATTTAATTTAATTTTATTTAATTGGTTATTACGTAAACCACTTATAAATTTAATGTGTGTAAAGTTATTTAACATATTAAGCTGTTAAATAATGTTACTCAGATTTTAAGATTAAAAAAATTACGTAACACTGGTATATTTAATAAAGTTACCTAAATACTCATTATTCGTGTTTTGAGTGTTTTTTTATTTAGGTAAAGGGCAAGTGTTCTTTCACCAAATTTGTATATGGATGCCCTTTTCTCATCCCTCTTTCCGTACTTTTCTCTCCAAATTGTTTTTGTGATATTCACTACATTTCTATTTTATATATAATTAATTACACTATAAATCATTTGGCATTACGTTTGATTACTGCTAAAAATTATGTTTTTTTTTGGTTCAAACAACCAAGAAATCTACGATCAAAATCACTAACAATTATTTTTTAATAAAATGGACATCAAGTGCGACAATTAACTTTAATGATTTCCAATTACTATTTTGTTAAAGGTAAAATACTCGTGATTGGCAACCGAAGACATGGTTTATTTTTCGTTTTTTATGTTTGAACAATTGCTATACTGTATTTTTAAACATGCGCATCATTTTAGGTTTCAATCATTTTGAATGTTTGTTTACTCGGCCGGTAGTATTTGGTTCACGAAGATTAGATCGTCAACAAAAGATCGTTGGAGAATAGATCTGAGAGACAATAAATCGTTGGAGATTAGATCGTTTAAAGTAAAAAAACTCTAAAAAATTGTATAATTTGTTAAAATTACATATTTTGGGAACACTAAATGATTTTTAAAGCGAGTTTTTGTGAAATATTTTATTTTTAAAAAATTATCCAGTTGTTTTCCAGTGATTATTTGTTGTTCATACATTCTCACTAAAACCAAACTTTCATACTGTTATCTAGTAATCTTTCTACAAAGAATTAGGGTAATTGACTTAATTTCGGCCACCTTTTTTTTATTTTTTTGAATAAGTTTTTTCTGGCTTTTTCAATCAAGCCAAAATTTGGCCTAAAAATCAAACAATAGCTATATTTGTTATTCCAGTGCAAAATTTGAATATTTCCGTTACACTTAAAAATCAGTGAAGGTTTAAACTTTTTTTTAAAGTGGCCGAAGTTAAGGCGCGTGCCATTTATTTCGGCCACCTACAAAAAACTGGCCATAACTATTGCTTAAACGAACAATAAAAATTTCTAAAGGTTGCCAATTTACCTTTAGGTATTGTTCTTGGTACATATAACTTATTTTTTCCCGTTTGCGAACTTTAATAGTTTATTGCAAAACTTTAAATAATTATGTCAAAACCTTAAAAAAACAAGTTTTGATAACTTGTATTTTTTGTTCAATTTTTATTTTTGGCCTAAATAACGTCAAAATAAAGTCAAACAAAGAAAAAAAATTCTTTATAAATACGGTAGTACAATGATATTTAAAAACAGCAAAAAACGGCAAGTTTTTTCACCTAAAATTTAAGATGACCGAAATTAACGGAATCTTAAAATCCGCAGTTAGTTAAACGAATTGCAAAATGATTTTGAAGAAAATATCAAAACATGAAAATTAACAATTTTGAGCCTTAAATAGAAGATCTTTTAAGGTTATATATTGCTTTGTTCTAAATTTGATGCAGTTTAAACACAAAGCAAAAATTAGGAAAATCATAAAAAAATTCACTTTTTATATGAAAATGTTGATAATGTAGAATAACAAAAATAAAAATTTTTTGCAAAAACACTTTATTCAACATTAATCCAGTTACTTTTGTGCTAGTTCTTTTGTGTTTTAAAATTAAACCAATTTTCTAACACCCTAAATTGGTGGTCGAAATTAAGGCGTGGCCGAAATTAAGGCGTGGCCGAAATTAAGTCAGTTACCCTACTTTTACTTTTATGAATTAGATGTTTGTAAAAAGTTATTTTTACCTTTATAAACTAATAGAAATTTCAATTATTTTACTCTTACTCAAATTTTTCCTGCAAATACTTAAATAATTTAAGTAAATATTAATTAACTTCAAGAGTACGTTGCCCATGGGCTAGTGTTGTGCAATGAGTGGTAGAAGAAATATTTTTTAAGCAGTTAACACACTAAAAACCGTTTATTTAGACCAAAAATTTATTAACATGAAAATTTATACATATAATTAGCAATAAACTTTGAAATTATACATTTACTCTTACTTTTACTTAAAAAATCAGTCTTACTTTTACTTTTATTTTACTTAAATTAAAAAATCACAAATTATTTTTACTTTACTTAAATTATAATTTTTTAATATGCTTTTACTTTTTTTAAAATAATCGAAAATCATAACTTTTTACAGCACTAGTATCATGTTCCGAAGCTCCGAGCGTTTAAAGCGGAAAGAGCTCCGGAATCAAAAAAAATATTGGCTCGAATAAATGGACTGAAAATCTGATAAAAGATGTATTTTAATTAAATACTTTAATGAAGTTTATTTTTTTGATCAACTGGTTTTCAAAAAATTACCTTTCTTTCAAAAAATGTTGCCTTTTTTTTCTTTCAACGATCTAATCTACAACGATCTATTGTCTCTCAGATCTAATCTCCAGCGATCTAGTGTTCGACGATCTAATCTGCATCGAGCTATTGTTGATTTAATCTTCTTATGCCGTGGTATTTACGTGCAGCTGCAAAAGATAACGTGCGCGCGAGAATTATATTGTGCGTTGGAAGTGCGTTTACAATATCACCGCTCGAGAAAAAAAAGTTGAAACAGCGTCCAGACGCGATTTCTGCTGCTATTACATTCCATTCGAAGATATTTGTATATAATTATTTATTAGACCTTCAATATTTCATATTATTAAAGAAAACGTCTCATTTTCAAACAAAATCGTGGACTATAGCAAACCAGTGGACAAATAAGCTCTATTGTGTGTGGAGTATGTACCACTGGCCTTGCAAGAACACCTATGCTGCTCATGTACGACGTTAAATAGTAAGATGAATATCAGGCGACTTGTTTTTAAAGTAGTTATATAGACTAGTTCTGAATAAGCGTCTTTTACTGTACAAGAGAGGGTACAAAAAAAAATAAAATTTGAAAAAAATCATAGTTTTCTTAGTTTTTTTAGTTCAAACCTATGCTTAATTACAATTGCTACATACACTAATCCTCCTCTCCCCTCCTCTCCCCTGTCCCCTCCCGAACAATTTGCAAGTATATACGGTTGTATTTACTAGTATTTAATTTTTGTGTGTTCTTTCTTTTATTTTATACCATCACTACAGTTTGGAATTCTCATCCGCCTGTGATTGGATGCGAGACAAGGACTTCCGACGCTTAGTGGTCAAACCACCCGGAATGGGGATCGCACGCTTAAATCCTGGCCTTATCGCTACTTGTAGATACTTACAGCCTCAGTAAGATACTACATCTAGTGGTATAGGGTACTAGGTGATAAAAATCCTGGCCTTAGTTAGTTATAGAGTCTTACTGTCAAAGACACTAATACTAATTTCCAGGTGCTAAAAATCCTGGCCTTAGTTAGTTATAGAGTCTTACTGTCAAAGACACTAATACTAATTTCCAGGTGCTAAAAATCCTGGCCTTATCATTACTTGTAGAAACTTACAGCCTCAGTAAGACACTGCATTTAGTGGTACAGGTTTCTAGGTTAGTGTAATTCCTCGCCCTATTTATAGAGTTGGAGACTTGCAGCCTCAGCAAGATACCACTGCTTCAAAATAGGCTGGTCTCAAGCCCAGATACAAGTAGGTGAGTTGGTCTGGCTGAAGCGGCCTTTCCAGAAACTTGCTTTCACTGTGGGACAATATGACAGATTCTTTCTGTCATACCTGTCCAATCTGCCCCAATTGTTGACACTGTCAGCTTTTGGACAATCTCGGCAGTGCCAAGGAGTTCGTCACTGTTAGCTTAGTATTTCCATGGCTTTTCTGTATTTGTCACAGCTAATAATGTGTAATGCTTTCAAGCATAACTCCAATTCCTAAAAACTTTAATTTTTGCTTAAATTATATCTATCTACTTAATAGCTTCTATTTAACAGCTTTTATGTAATTACATACAGCTATTAAAATTTTATAATACCTAAAAACATAATTTCTGGCTTTAGTTGTAATTACTAAAATTATTTCTGTTCCTATAATCAGCTTTTCTGTATTGCTATATCTGTATTTATTAGTATTTAATTTTTGTGTGTTCTTTCTTTTATTTTATATTACCACTGGCTTTTCCAAGTGCTACTCTACTCCTTGCTTCCTTTCTGTTTGGTTCAAACGCTCAAAGTCTTCTTCTCTATGATCAACGAATTATGCCATCTACCAAGCTGTTTGACATGGCATAACCAGGAAATACTGTAAATTTTAATTTAAACATACATGGTACGTTTTGCTAAGATTTTATTTACTTTTCCTAATATTTATTTTGCTCACAAATTAATGCCCCTAACTAATCAATTCTGTTCTGCTTCGTTATCCTAGGTTTAGCTGGTTAACTGTTTTTGTTCTTTCTGTTTTCTTATTTAAATTTGTTGTAGTTGTAGTTATGTTAGGCTAAGGTGTTCTCTCTTTGGCACTGTCGAGGTTGTGCACCCGATGATAACAATAAAGCCCGGTTCACACTGCTGCGATAGGCGACAGGCGATAGGCGACAGGCGATAGGCTCCTGTCAGTTCACACTGCTGCGATAGGCGATAGTAACTTGCGATAGGCGACTGGCGACAGGCGATAGTGGTTGGATCAAAGTTCTAATCTTATCGCAATTTTGCGATAGGCGACAGCCAAAACACAAGCAGTTTCAGCATATTACGTGCGAAATTCGTAAATTAACAAATTTATGTAAAGAAATAACGCTTCCTTGAATTGAACTTAAATACACACAACATTTTTTGTTTTTTGATGCGTTTGGTTGGTTTGTTAAATATGGACAAATTTGCGTGAAAATATTAATTTCGATGGGTATTTGCTAATTTTGGTTCAAAAGCGACCCGCAATTTATGATAAAACTAAAAAAAGAACATTTAAATAAAATTTTTTATAAACAGTGATGAGATCTAAATAGCCTATGGTTGAATTATATCTGGTTGACGCTGAAAATTAGAATGCCGACATGAGGGGACCAATTAAAACTGTGCGGTGATAACGTTTTTTTTAAAAACAAATAAGAACGCAGAGTTTTTTTTAATTCCACCTTTTCACAAAATATAGAAAAATTAACCAAGTTTAGCTCTAAAAAAATTTGCATTTAGATTCCAGATTAAGTAATTTGATAAATTATAATTATTAAAATACAGTTTTTAATCTTTGTTAAAAATTATGTCTTCTAAATGAATTTTAACTTTCATCAGTTTAACCGGCAGTTTTTTTAAATGAGGTTTATATAAATTTTTCGAAATATTTTGCACTGTAAGCATGGCTTTGAGCAAATTAAAAACTATTAAAATCTTTATTGGTAAAACGGCGACGTTTCGACACTGAATAAAACAGGTCTTTGTCAAGCAACTAAATAAAGAAACTTTTGAGAATAAAATAAGAATAAATAAACACAAACAGTGGAATAAAAAAACAAACTATCTAAATATATATAAAATTTGTTTAAGAAACACGAAATATAAGATGTAGAATATAAGAAACGTGGTTAAAGAATAAATTAATGCAAAAAGAACAAACAATAAGAAAGTTGCATATGGTTAAACGTCAAAAAACCGCGCAATAAATTTTTTGGTAATTTACTAACAAACAAACGAAAAACAGACAAGGGCGCACTACTTAGCCATTAAACAAACGTTGAGATCAAAAAGTACAATTTATTCAAACGACAACTTAGTCAATAAAACACTGTACACATTTGGAACTAAATTACAAATTTCTTTAGAATGAATATTTAATAGCTTAGGATTATTTTTGTTTGCAGTTATTAAACAAGCTTCCTTAAAACATAAATTATGAAAATTACTATCAAACGCCAAATACTTAGAAAAACTAAAACTGTGTCCTGTGTTGCGTGAATGCAATGAAATTGATGATAATGAAGAGTCTTTGTAAGAAGATTGTGCTTTCTTCCTTTTTATCTGCAGGTCTTATCATGAGCATTTTGCTTAGTTTTGAGAGAAGTAAAATTCCTGACCCTTACGGTCTTATTAAAGTCCATAAAGTTAATCATCCTATTAGAGTTATTACGCCTATGTATGGTTCCATGTTTTATCATATTGCTAAGAAATTAGATGCTGTTTTAAATCCATCCGTTCAGTTTTTAGAATATAGAGTATCATCAGTGTCTAGTTTTATTTCTGAGTTAAAAAACATAAATATAAAACCTGGTTATTTTATGACGAGTATAGATGCTGTTAGTTTGTTTGATAATGTTGATATTAGTTTTATGCTTAATTGTTTGCCAAATATTTTACATAATTCTGAACGTTACTGGCGCGAAAATGTACCATTTTTTACTTCTGTTTCAATTAAGACTATACTTCAATTATTTGAATTTGTTTTAAATAATAGTTTTTTTTACATTTTCAAGGTGATTTGTTAAAGCAAAATTTCGGAGTACCCATGGGAAATCCCGTTTCTGTAGCTATAAGTGACTTGTATTTAGGCGTCTTAGAATCTGAATTCCTTAGTAGTGTATGTCCTAATGTTTTAAAACCTGTTTTTTACCGCAGATATATTGATGACGTGTTTTTGTTATTTGATTTAAAAGTCCCATATTTAAATTCTGTTAGTATGGTAAATGCGTTTTTAGCTGAGTTTCATACATTTCTTAAAGACACTAAGATTTGTTTTACATCTGAGTTTGAGTCTTCCAATTCTTTAGCGTTTTTGGACTGTTTTATTAGACGTTCTTTTAACAAAGTTGAAGTAGAAGTATACCGAAAGCCCACGCATTCTAATAGATATATTTCCAAATTTTCGTTTATACCAAACCAATACATTTCTAGCACTCTAAACACGTTAAAATTAAGGGCTCTTCGGTATTGTACTAATTCAATTTCTTTGCAAAATGAGTTTAAATTTTTGTATAATACATTTGTGTATAAGCACGGGTACAGTAAAGATTTTGTTTCCAAATTTTTTAATTTAGCTAATCTTAAATCAGGGTGTGCTCCTCCTCCAATCCCAAAAACGTGCCTCCCTTCTATTTCTCTACCATTTTTTGGCAAAGTTTCTTATAGCATTAAAAATATTTTAAAAACGGCTGGTTTTTCAACATATTTTAAATCCCCTCAAACATTACGTTCCATGTTATTTTATCTTAAAGATTCCCAAACCAATGATTTAACTCGAAATAATGTTGTGTATTTACTTTGTTGTGATGTTTGTGATAATTTCTATATAGGTAGAACACAGCGTTTTTTTTTTCTATTCGACTGTCCGAACACATACGAGCTGCACAATCTTCTTACAAAGACTCTTCATTATCATCAATTTCATTGCATTCACGTAACACAGGACACAGTTTTAGTTTTTCTAAGTATTTGGCGTTTGATAGTAATTTTCATAATTTATGTTTTAAGGAAGCTTGTTTAATAACTGCAAACAAAAATAATCCTAAGCTATTAAATATTCATTCCAAAGAAATTTGTAATTTAGTTCCAAATGTGTACAGTGTTTTATTGACTAAGTTGTCGTTTGAATAAATTGTACTTTTTGATCTCAACGTTTGTTTAATGGCTAAGTAGTGCGCCCTTGTCTGTTTTTCGTTTGTTTGTTAGTAAATTACCAAAAAATTTATTGCGCGGTTTTTTGACGTTTAACCATATGCAACTTTCTTATTGTTTGTTCTTTTTGCATTAATTTATTCTTTAACCACGTTTCTTATATTCTACATCTTATATTTCGTGTTTCTTAAACAAATTTTATATATATTTAGATAGTTTGTTTTTTATTCCACTGTTTGTGTTTATTTATTCTTATTTTATTCTCAAAAGTTTCTTTATTTAGTTGCTTGACAAAGACCTGTTTTATTCAGTGTCGAAACGTCGCCGTTTTACCAATAAAGATTTTAATAGTTTTTAATTTGCTCAAAGCCATGCTTACAGTGCAAAATATTTCGAATTATGACTCACTGGGCAACCCTAAAGGATTCCGAAACTATATAAATTTTTATTAAAATTTTACACTGGGCACTGTTTTTTAAAAGTTTTACAAACATTTGATTTATTTGTAAAAATACGGTAAGTTTTTTTTTATTCAGCCCAATGTGTGTATAACACTGGTATTTCAGAGTTACAAAGAAAAAATTGACATTTAAAAACAAAGATGGACTTTTGCAAAAAAATCGAATGCTTATAATTTAAAAAAAAACAGTGCCCGGCCTATTTCATAAAGGTTTTTGTAATTTTAAATTAATAAACGCATTTAATTTCTTCTCATTCTATTAATTAAAAATACACGCATAACCTTCGAATTTACGAAATTTATAAATTTGTAATTTCTTAGATTCTGCACGCAATTTTATTAATATACTTTTATATTAAAAATACAAAAGAAAAATATGCTTTCATTAATTTACAGATTTAAATTAATTACAGGCAATTTTTATGAAATAAACCCCTGGCCTTGAAAAATATACCGTAAATGGAAACATAAACAAAAAGGTCATATGCTTAGACTAGTGATGTTTCTACCCTCCAATATCATCCTCCGAAGCTTCAGTCATTTAGAGGGGAGGAAGCTCCGGAATTCCGGAGCTTTTTCTGCTCTAAATGGCCGGAGTTCCGTTCTTTAAACAAGCGATATCATTTTGGAAGCTTTAAATCTGTTTAAAATACTTGATAAAGAATAATATTCTCCTTTTTGAACTCTGTTTGGTTGATAAGACAACCCACTATGGCCGATTTTCATTTTTTTTTTTGTCGTCGTCTTAAAATAACTAAATTTTAACTTAATATCATCCGAAATTGCGGCTAAATGCGAGATTTTTTTTAGAATTAAAAGCTAGCACAACTTTTAAACACAGTTTAAAATTAAAACAATACACTATCGCTTATCGCAATTTTCTTTCAGTGTGAACTGAACGACACTATCACCTATCGCCTGTCGCCTGTCACCTATCGCTTTTCTCCTATCGCCTGTCGCCTATCGCAGCAGTGTGAACCGGGCTTAAGGGTTATAGGCGGTGTGGTAGAGGCATATTATCTATCTATCTATCTATCAGTCGATTTTGACGACAATAGGCAATTTTGATTTTAGATCAGTGGAACTTTGGGAACTTGGAGCTGGAACTTTAAGCCAAAAATAGTGAGCTTAGAGCCGTAAGTGTAGGACAAAGCTTAACCCTTTAAATCAAGCTAGATTTTTCATACTGTATGTTTAAAAAAATGTCAATTTTGCTGCGTGCCGCCACTAAGAAACATTTCGCACCTCATTCGACGAAAAGAACGTGTCCCAGTAGCAATTCGCCAGCCAAATTACGTCTTATTTGGCCGCAATAGGGAAAGACTGAAAAGGCGACAACCTAACACTTGAATCTCTCATTAAAAACTTATTTGTGGCAATGTTGATATGCACTTTGCCACTGAAAAAAGAGTCTAAACAGTTACAATCAACCTAAAATTTTAGTCATTATGACTCGTTCTTTAGTTACGGAGTTTCCACTAATAGTAGTTTTTTAAATCTAAAACGAGTTAATGGCGAAAATTCATAAGAACCGTTTTGACTCATTACAGCGTCGACTGCGAAAGGTGTTGGATATCGTGTTTTTGCGCAAAAACGTTCAGTAGTCATGCGTTGTAGAAAAAAACCTTAAAACAATTTCGCGAAAAGTCAAAAGGAAATTTTTTCGGGCGAAAAAAATTTTTATTTGCCAAAAAAACGGCATCCATGCTATGGACTCACCAATTCAGAGTGAACTCTTGGCGTTTGTGATATTTTCCCATTGTTTGATTTATATTTCTTCAATATCAGGTAAATTTAGACATAACACCCGAATTTTAATAAATTTAACGTATTAATCTTGTTTTTTATGTTAAGAATTAAGAATATTTTGCGAAATTAAATAAAAAACTTTACACTTATAATTTTTTTTATAAAAAAATAAGTGAAAAAATGATCTCATACAAGTGATTCTGTGCCAGTTAATTCAAAACGGTCAAATTCCTAAACGAAATTATGACTTTTTCACGGCCACCGTTTATTCTGATTTGACCACCAAATTTTTCCGGTTTAGTCTACTTTCAAATCATTTTAAAATATTTTCATTTTGGGAGTTTACCAGAATAAACAATTAGATGGTAAATTTTTTTTTAATCATTTGTCTATTTTATTTTGGTTTAATCTGTTTGCACGGTTTTTAATGCTTTTAAAATATTGCTTTTCCCAAATTTGCAACAGTAGCATTGCAAACGCATTCTTTCGGAAAAGTAGTGTCGTACCCCCTCTCATTTCTGGGACCGTCGTGTCGTACCTTTCGCCTCGCCGGACCGTCTTGTCGCGGTACCGTCGTGTCTCGGGACCGTCGTGTCTCGGGACCGTCGTGTCACGCTCCCATTTTTAATTTTCGTTTCGAGCCTCAAAACTAAGGTTAACATATTGATAGACTTTTTTTTAATTGCGAGTTTTGTTTAAGAAAATGGGTCTATAGTTTTATTTTTCGAAGAATATTGGAAAATATGTACTAAAAAAGTGTATCAATATGCCTTGGAAAAAAATAAAGAGATTTCAATATTTGTTTAACAAGTAGGGTAACTGACTTAATTTCGGCCACCTTTTTTTATTTTTTTGAATAAGTTTTTTCTGGCTTTTTCAATCAAGCCAAAATTTGGCCTAAAAATTAAACAATAGCTATATTTGTTATTCCAGTGCAAAATTTGAATATTTCTGTTACACTTAAAAATCAGTGAAGGTTTAAACCTTTTTTTTAAAGTGGCCGAACTTAAGGCGCGTGCCATTTATTTCGGCCACCTAAAAAAAACTGGCCATAACTATTGCTTAAACGAACAATAAAAGTTTCTAAAGGTTGCAAATTTGCCCGTAGGTATTGTTCTCGGTACATATAACTTAATTTTTCCCATTTGCGAACTTTAATAGTTATTAGCAAGACTTTAAATAATTATGTCAAAACCTTAAAAAACAAGTTTTAATAATTTGTATTTTTTGTTCAATTTTTATTTTTGGCTTAAAAAACGTCAAAACAAAGTCAAACGAGCAAAAAAAATTCTTTATAAATACGGTAGTACAATGATATTTAAAAACAGCAAAAAACGGCAGGTTCTTTCACCTAAATTTTCAGGTGGCCGAAATTAACGGAATCTTAAAATGTGCAGTTAGTTAAACGCATTGCAAAATGATTTTGAAGAAAATATCAAAACATGAAAATTAACAATTTTGAGCCTTAAATAGAAGATCTTCTAAGATTATATATTGCTTCGTTCTAAATTTGATGCAGTTTAAACACAAAGCAAAAATTAGGAAAATCATAAAAAATTCACTTTTTATATGAAACTGTTGATAATGTAGAATAACAAAAATAAAAATTTTTTGCAAAAACACTTTATTCAACATTAATCCAGTTACTTTTGTGCTAGTTCTTTTGTGTTTTAAAAATAAGCCAATTTTCTAACACCCTAAATTGGTGGCCGAAATTAAGGCGTGGCCGAAATTAAGTCAGTTACCCTATTGCCAAGTTCTAGAGCGAGAAGGAGACACTTTTTTTAAATTTAAAAAATAGGAATGTTTACTATTAAATTTTTTCTAAAGTTATATTATGCCATTTAATCGTTCTCAACTTCACTTTTTTTCTTAGTTCCCAGCGTATTTACAATACTTAATAGTCAGCCTGAGGGTAATTCTTTCGCAGAATACAGTCATTTTGAAAAACCTTTAAAAACCTTTTACCTGATTTAATTAAGATCATTGTGTTTTTTCATGTACCTTTAAAAATACGAAATATTCTACACAGGGTAATGCATGTAATTTCGGCACTTTTTGGACATTTTTAAAACCGTTTTTGGCCATAACTTTTTTCAGCTTTGTTTGATCAAAAAGTTTTATATTAGGCCTACAAAGTTGTGTATTTTTTTATTCTAAACACACTGATATGCATAACAATTAACTTCTACGTAAATTTTGTTTTATAAGAGACAATATCGAAAATGGCCAATTTAGAAAATTCGTTTGGTGCATTTAATTTCGGGACCGTTTTTCTTCAGGCTATAACTTTCTTGTTTTTAGGTCAATAATGATGTTTAATGGCTTATTTTAAAATTTACTGCTACATTTACTGTCATATTGGTTATTTTTACTCTGATTTGTTTTTATCGGAGTGAAAAATTGAAAACTAAAGTGCCGAAATTAAATACATTTTCAAAAGTGCCGAAATTAATTGCACCTTTTGCCCATTTTCCTTCAAAAAGTTACTACAGCCAACGAAAAAAATAGTAGATAATGTTATGAATGTCGTTTTTTTGCCCATTCATCTAGTTTCTAACGAGCTATCAATCACTTCTCAATTCAAATTTGGGACCAAATTATGATAAGTATGTAATCAAAACTTGAAAAAGTGCCAAAATTAAATGCATGACCCTATATTCAAACATATATATAGCATTTTTGATTTAAATTAAAATCTTAATCAATATAGCAAACATTGCAAATATTTGCGCATGCGTAACTTGCAAACAAAAGCGAAATATTAAAAAAAATGTAATATCAGTGTTCCCTATTCGAAATTTTATTATTTAAAAATTAGTAAATTACATTCATTTTTATCACACAAACAGTCATTATAAATAAATACATAGTAAATATTTATTTTTTTAATGTCTTTATTTTTAATCATATAGACTAGTTCTAAATAATAAAATTTTATGCCCTAAGGCACTGCAATAAGTGACCCCTAAAAATGTCAACTTTTGAAACAGTCCCTCTATATAGGCAAGTAATATATCATTTTAAAGCTCTTGGCCTGCTGATTAAAAAATATAAAAAAAATTGCTTTAAATAGTCGGGTAAACAAAATACAGACCACTTTGTACCACTAAAGTTAGTAAGGGGTGATGATTTTGTTTTTATTATTTATAAGCCGTCTTCGTTGGAAAGCTCTATCTATGCGTGCTGATTGCAAAAATATTAATTTTAGGTTAAAATTTTTCACGGTTACCCGGTTACATACTCTCAAACACCCCCAAATGTGCCAAATAATAATTTTGTCAATTTTTTATTCAAGTGTTGTGTTTTTACTCATATGAAAACTCTGGAGACACCGATTTAAAAAATATATGGTTTATTAAATTTTTTTAGTGGTTACCCAATTTCTGCACTCATCAATTCACCATTTAAAATTATTAAGAGGTGATTTTATTATAATACCGTCATGTTTGCACTCATATTAAAGCTCTCGACACGCTGATGTCAAAAATATTATTTTAACTCGAATCAACCAATGTTTACCATGTTTGCAACCCACAATGTACCCTCTAAAAATTTTTAAAAAAATAAAAAATAATATTTTTAACATCAGCGTGTTGAGAGCTTTCATATGAGTACAAACATGACGCTATTATAATAAAATCACCTCGTAAGAATTTTAAATGGTGCATTGATGAGTGCAGAAATTGGGTAATCACTGAAAAAAAAATTTAATAAACCATATATTTTTAAAGTCAGTGTGTCGAGCACTTTCATATGAGTATAAATACGACACTTAAAATAAAAAATTGACAAAATTACCATTTTTCACATTTGGGGGTATTTGGGAATATGGAACCGGGTAACCATTATAAATTTTTACCTAAATTTAATAGTTTTGCAATCAGTACGCATAGAGCTTTCAAACAAATATAAACACGGCTTATAAATAATAAAACCAAAATAATCACCCCCTACTAATTTTGGGGGTATAAACAGGTTACCCCACTATTTAGAGCACTTTTTTAATATTTTTGAAATCAGCAACTTGAAGGTTTTAAATGATATATTACTCGCCTATATAGAGGAAATGTGTCAAAAGTTGATATTTTTAGGGGTCACCCATTGCAGTACCATAGGGCATTGGGCATAAAATTTTTCTTGGGACTGTCACCAAAAATTAGAATATAAAATTCCTCAAACCTGTGGCTCAAACAGTTTTTGAGCATTATGCCGAAAAATGCACTTGCAAATGCCTCCCATACAAAGGATTTTTGCAAAAATCGTATAATTCACCCCCTTTAATCCTTAGGGGTACCCGACCCAGATAGATTACCCCTAACAAATTATATTTTTTGAGCTCGGGAAAGTATGAGCAATCTGCACAAAAATTTTCAAACGTAAGGATTTATATGGTAAAAAGTTAGAAATTTGGCTGAAAAAAGGGCCCCTAAATTTGGGTGGTTTTGGGGCAAACCCCCAAAATTTTTGAAAAAATAGTTTTTTAGAAGGTAGCTAAAAGTTTAAGGACCTTAACTTGAGATATTTGCATATTGATCGCGGCGCGTTCAAAAGTTATAAATGCTTAAACGAAAATTTTTTGCCACAATTTTCTCAGTATCGCTAAAAAAACAGAGAATAAAAAAATGGGTCGTTAAAAGCTCTCCATGTTGAAAAATGTGCAACCATTTACATTTGAGTAACCAAAATATTTTCGTCTAACTAAAAATAAAAATAAGGTAAAATACCTTTTTTTCATTCAATTTTTTAAATATTTTAAGGGTTAGTTTAGTAATTAAACAATTAAGGTCAGTTTATTTAATAGGATACAAATAGTTGTTTAATTTAGGTTTAATATTCTCTTAATCTGCTAATTATTTCTAGACTATAGCATTTTAGTTAATTTATACATAATTTTTAATTTTTCCTTAGGTTAAAACAAATGTTTTTCAGTTGATTTATGTGGTGGTCGTTTGGGTTACATTCGAATCGAAGACTTTGAACTATCGGACAATGACGATGAAGAACTAGGCAGAGTCCCTATTGAACAATGTATGGAACATTGTTCTCAATCTTTGGTATTATCACTTCTAGTATTTATATTATTACTGTTGTGTGTTATTATTCTATTAATATGATTAATATACTACTTTTTATTTAATTATTATTATTATATTACTATTAACATTATTATGAATAGTTAATTTTATTATTTCATTATGGCTAAAAATGTTATTTAAAATTTTTATTTTATACTGCCTCCGGAGCTTCCGTAATCCAATCAATTCCGTCGCTGTGTAAAGGTTAGATTTCTATAAAAAAACTGTATCGCGCGCTATGTCTTTCTCATGGCTGTCCAGAGGAGACTAAATATTATTTTATGATTATGATAATTATGCGATTTTATTATTATGAAGTGACAAATTTACACAGCAAAATTCATTTTGATGGAACTTTGATCGTTATCAGAGCTTTAAAGAACCGGAGCTCTTTTAAAAATTTTACATAAAAAATTTTTACACCAAAACCAGTGTTACAGTATGATGTATCTGGCTGTGATGTGACAGTCAATTTTGCGAACACACTTTTGCTGCTGCGACCAATTGATTTTAAAACGTCTGGCAGTTTTACGCGAAAAATCTCTATAAATAAAACGGAAAAGAAATCACAGTTAGGCAAAGATAAAATATAGACTAAAACTCAACTTAAAGTCTTTGCAAAAAGTCTACCGTGAACTGAATGTTTATCGCTTGCAGCATTTAAATCCACCTGTATTTTTGTGATAAAAAATTTCCTGATTTTAGACGTGTGCATCTTTTGACTACAAGTTCGGACGTTGCACATTAAGCAAGGAAGCAGCGGGTCCTAAAGGGAAAGGAAAACTGCGCATCAATTACAGATCTATTTATTTCGAAAAAGTTTGTGCTTTCTGTAAGTTGTAGGTTTTTTCTTTATGGCTTGTGCAAAAATAATGAAGACTGAAAAAAACTTACAGGAACTTACTCCGGCAATAGAAAGATTAATTTAGACGACAGTTATATTTTGTGTTTAGCTGTCGACAATGTTTGTTTTTATATTAACATAATTTAGTTTGTAAAAATAATAAAGAGTAAAAAAATGTAGTGATTTTTTAGCCAACAAAAAAGGTCAGTTTAGAAGTTTTGTTAATCTATAGACTTTAATATTATAGAAAAATATTTATACATTAAAAGGTTTTTGAAAAAACCAACTTGTTTAATGACAAAATAAATGCGCGCTACTATTTTTTTCTATTTTTTACAGACCAAAATTATGTTGATACGCAAACATGGATTTTAGATTGGATTATCATTTAAATCCAGAAATGTCGTAAATATTTATTTATGATCAACAGAAAGTGGCGTCTTATTTTCAGCGAACAACACAACACCAAAAGGATAAAAAGCGCAAACCGTCATAAAATTATGGGTGTAAAAAATGTAAACGTTTTATCAAGACCCAATAATCTTTGTCAGAAAGTATAGTTCTCGACGAACCTTCATAATTATTGATATTTTTGTTGGTGTATCGCTTAGTACATCTATTCTGTTGTTAAGAGTAAACGTTATTCTTAGCGCCCACGGTCCTCCATGTAATATCTTTTTTGTTTAAGAAATTAGGGCTTTAAAATGCATGACTTAAATTTTAAATTTCTTTGTGGTCTTTTAAATTTTCGTTTCGAGATGTAAGACTAAGATTAACATAGCCCGTTAAGGACGGGAGGCCTAATTTAGAAAAAAACCCGTTTTATTTGCTTCCTACCTGCCTCCAAGAAGCATTTTTAGCTGGTCCCTACCTTTCTCCTAACCTGTATATACATATTTCAGCATAAAAGGCAGGGCCACCTGCCTCCACCTGCCTCTAAGGCAGATTTAACTGCCTCCAGTATTTTGGAGAAATGTTCAAGAGCCGTCCTTGCCGAAATAGTAATACACTGATTTTTGATATAATGAGTTTTATAGAAAAAAAAAATGGGTCTCTAAGTAATGTCCTTATCCTCCAATATCTAGCTGCCGCTTTGACAATTTAAAGCGGAGGGAATTTCGCTTTTTAAATCACCAATTTCAAGCTTATTTGAACTTAAAAAATGTTTTAGCTAATCTTTCCGCCTTTTAAATCCATTTTTACCAACTGTGTTTAAAAAGTTTTATGGTTGAATTATATCTGGCTGACGCTGAAAATTAGAATGCAGACATGAAGGGACCAATTAAAATTGTGCGGTAATGACGTTTTTTTTTTTAAAAGCCAATAAAAATGCAAATTTTTTATTAAATTCCACCCTTTTACAAAAAATACAAAAATTAACCAGTTTTAGCTCTTAAAAAATTTGCATTTAGGTTACAAATTAGGTAAATTAATAAATAATTATTAAAATACAGTTTTTAATTTTTGTAATTAATCTGCTTTAGTGAAAAATTTTGAATGTTTTTGTTGTTAAATAGTCGATTCAATACTGTAAATCTCGCAGTCAGCTAGATTTTTTTTGCCTATAAGAAAATAAAAAATTATCTGACATAGTTTCTTAATTATTAATGAAATAATCACCAAAAAAAAGACGGAGCTTTAGGTATTTTTCTACATCACCCAAAACCGGAGCTTTGTTCTGAGCTCCGGAGAACATCGCCAGTCTATCTCGATTTCAGTTACAACCGCAAGACTCCCTTTTGTCACCGAACAGAAAAAAGATGTTTCCACCCTCAAAGCTCCGTAGCTCCGGCCATTTAAAGCGGAAGGAATTCAGAAGTTCCGCGCCTAAAATGAACCATTTAAAGCTCATTTGATCTTAAAATCTGTTCGAAGTTATTTTATCTGTATTTTCAGGACTATTTTAATTGTTTTTAATAACTCTTGAAAAAAATTTACCGTATAAAAAATTTTTTTACAAAATAATTAATGACATTACTCTTTAATAATTCATAAAATTAAAACCAAAATCCGGCGGAGTTCTGGGAAACATCACTCCACAGCTCCGGAGTTAAAAAATCAAATATATACGCTTTGCGAACGCATTATTGTTTCCAGCCCGAAGTCGCGGGCTGAACTGCACAGTAATAGTGGACCGAAGGCCGCAGTGGATCCTCCTCGGCCACGCGGACTTGGTCATTTCCGCCGTGGATTTGGAAGACTGTTGGGACACCTGTCTGCACGCCAGAGAGCTCTACAGCGAGGAATGTAACTCCGGATTGTTCTACCATGACGTAAGTTTGTCATGTTCTCACTTGGTTTGGGGACTTTAGAGCCGAGGGACTTTAGAGCCGGGACTTTAGAGCTTCTAAACAGCTTTAGAAAGATTTTTTCTAAGTCTAAGCCTAAGCAAAGCCTAAGCCTAAGCAAAATCTAAGCCTAAGCAAAACCTAAGCCTGGAACATAAGCCTAAGCAAAAGACTGAGCGCCTAAACCCTCGCTCCGGCTCTAAAATCCCGTTACCTCTCACTCTCCAATATCAAGCTCCGTAGCGCCGACCGTTTAGAGCCAAGGGAGCTCTGAAGCTCAACATCTTATTTTTAAGTTTACGACAGAGAGCTGTACAGCGAGAAATTCAACTCCGAATTGTTCTACTACGCAGTAAGTTACACGTTAGTGATGTCTACACCCTATAATTATGCTTCGGACCATAGGTGAGAAAGGGGGGGGGCAGAGTGGGGTTCACCCTCCCTAGCCTCGAAATTTTGGGACCCCCCTCCTAGACGAAAACCTAGGGCCCCCCCCCCTCCCCCCGATCTTTGAAGGCGGAAAGAGCTTCGGAGCTATTTTTCTTTATAGAGGGATTTAAATCTTAGCTAAACAGTTTCCATAAGCTGTACCGCGAAGAGTGAAATTCAGGATTGTTCCGCTACGGAGTAAGTTACATGTTAGTGATATACCTAAATATGTATATCACTTCAATTTCATGTTTCAGAACTCTGGTTATTTGAAACGTAAAGAGCTTCGGAGCTCAATCTCTTAAGTGAGCAAGAAGTGCATGTGCAACTCGAAGGAACCTCCGGAGCTATGCCTTTTAAGTGTGCGATTTAAAGCGTATTTCTGCTTGATTTATGTTTTAGTTGCTCTGTCTGCGTTGTTATTACTATTTTTATCGTTTTAACAAGTTTTAAAAAACAAATTTGATTTATAAAAAGATTTAGAGACGAGACTATTTTTAAGATGTTCCTTTTTTTCTTTTTAGTTAGGTATAGGCACCTTGCACTGGAACTCAGTTTATACATAAAGTATGCAATATACATAGTCGTAACCATAATGGATAATTACCGTATCTCCTACTTATCTTTCGTAGTATGCAAATCAACCGATCGAAATTTCGCGCGCTTTTGAGGGTTGATCTGCATAGGGTTGTGCATTTAATTTCGGCACTTTTCCCAATTGGGCATTTTTGATTTTGGACTATATCTTTGGTAATCCTGGACAAAATACGACGTTTGATAGCTCAAATGAGAGCTAATTATTGACGCCTCGTAGTTAAACCGCTCATCATGTAAGTATATTCGGCACCCAGCACGATATTTACTGTAATTAAATGGTGATGTGCGGTTTTTTAATAATTACCGCGCTGGATTCCGGCTATACTTACATGTTATATGAAAAGATGAGCGGTTTAACTACGATGTGTTTATATGTAGATGACTGTCGTGAGCTTTTTATTTGTTATGTTATGATATTTTCATGTGAAATTATGTGATTTATAAAAAATAAATTTGTTACTCGTTTTTAAAACATAGGCATTTCATGATTACGCAATAAATTGGTTTAAAAATTAAACTGTCCTGGTAAAATTTAGTTTATTTTCCGAATTTTTAGTCCCCGTGGTTCTACGTTGCGTCTGTGGTGAGCAATCGTTATAAAATAAAATAGTGTAATTTCGGCACTCATATGCTGTAGGTAAAAACGGATTGAATTAAGTGGTCGGGTGTTAAATTGTAGTTGTAAATAGTTAAAAGACAACGTTGATATGTGTAGGGGTCAAAGCACTGCACATAAACTCGATTAAAAGGGTCCTTTTAAAAAGTGCCGAAATTAAATGCACTTTTTTCCCAAATTTTGCTCATTTTGATACCATTTGGCATTTTAGCTGTAACTTTTTGCCAGTTACACGTTGAACATCAAGTAGAAGCTTAAATTAAAGAAAACTGTCTGAAGATAATGATAGGTTTTTAAATTTTTGAAAATGATGATTTTTTTTACTGAGAAACAATCGATTGTTTGTAAAGTGCCGAAATTAAATGCATATATTTAATTTCGGCAATTTTCCATTTTTTTAAAAACTGATATAATTAAGTAAAAAAAAATATTTTCGTACAGTTAAATTTTCGTGACGCAACGCAGTATCGTGAAAGCTTCAAAATAAGCTATTAAACATGAAAATCGGGCCATACAATGAAAAGTTACATCGGAAAAACAAAAAAGTGCCGAAATTAAATGCACTACCCTACCACGAAAGATAAGTAGGAGATACGGTAATTATCCATTATGGTTACGACTATGTATATTGCATACTTTATGTATAAACTGAGTTCCAGTGCAAGGTGCCTATAGTCCTAGCAAAAACAACAACGCCGTAATATCTTTGGTTGTAAAGATTTCAAATTTTTGTTAAAAGATACAAAAATTGTGGGTGTTCATTAGTGAAGGACAGTTCCGCGTTCCGGATATTCCGGGAAAAATTTGAAATTTCGGTTCCGGGTCCGGATTTCTGAAAAATCTCAATTCCGGTGGCGGTGTTTCGCAGTTTATATGCAGTTCCGGATGTTCCGGGCAAAATTTGGAATCCCGGTTCCGGATTTTTGGAAAATCTCAATCCTGGTTTCGGTTCTGATGTTCCGGGTGTTCCACCCATTACTAGTCCATTACTTCAAATATGACGTTTTGGAAATATATAGCAGTTCGAGCCCTTTTAAGCTTATTAATATCGAAGTTAAAACATATTTTATTACCGATTGTAGAAATATTTTTAACGTTTCTAATTTTAATTAAAAAAATTTTAAACAATGAAATCTATGGCATTACTTAATTATTAAAAAAATTATATCACGAAATAACGCGCATTTCTTGTATTCCGGGTAAAATCACTAACAAGTAGTAGGCTAACTTATAGACTTAATTTCAGCCACCGGCTGTTATTTTTGTCATGTGGATAGTTATGAAATAAACTGGGTATGGCTAAATAGATGATATGAAGATTTATCTAGCCATACGCATTTCATAATTTTATGCATCACAAAAATAACAGCCGCTGGCCGAAACCAAAGCTTGGCTGACTTTAAGTAAAAAACCGTAAAATAAATCAAACTTCATAGTTTAGCAAAAAGTGGACAATTGCATTCTTAATCAGTCGGATCGATTCGACGAGCCGACGCTATTCACGGAAGAAAACGAGGATTTAGCCGATTATTTCGACATTTCCTGCGCCCAAAACTCCACGCGAAACGAAGAACACAAAACAAGAACTTTGGCTTTACTGGAAAATTTCGATAACTGAATAGCGCAGTTTTCGTCCCTACTTCTTTAGATATTCGTATATTGTACAGTGAGAACTAACCCGATGTTCTGGAGATGTCTCGCAACGAAAATGCCTATAATCGTAACGAAGATTATATATTTTTACAATGTCTTCGTTTAAAAGTTCCTTGCGGGAGTTCTATAGAACGGCAGCACCATCCGAGTAATTTTTGCATTTTATTAATAAAAGTATTATACATTACCTATCTGGTAAAATGCATTATATTTGAAAATTTCATGCAAAACAACAAGCAGCAATATGAACAGGATATTGTATTTGTTCGTAGAGGCTTGGTTCATACTTATGACAAAATGTCCTTTGGACAAAGTCCAAAAGTCTGTTTTTTGGACTTTGTCCAAAGGACAATAGTTTGTCCTTTGTCCAAAGAACGAACAGAGCGTCAAAACGTCCTTCGGGCTTTGTAGAAAAAAGGACGTGTGCATTTTTTTTCCTTTTGGACTTTGTCCAAAGGACAATTTTCAAGTAGCATTCATACTTCGTCCAAAGGAAATGTCTGAAGGACGTTTTGGCTTATCCAAAGGACATTTTGGAGTTTCTAAAATTTTCCTTTGGACTTTGTCCAAAGAACAAGTTTCAAGTAGCATTTATACTTCGTCCAAAAAAGTCTTAAGCACGTTTTGGCTTGTCTTGACCAAATAACGTTTTGGGTTTTCTAAAATTGTTCTTTGGACTTTGTCCAAAAGACGTTTTGTCATAAGTATAATTCAGCCTTAAATGTGCTTTTCGTGTTAAAGTAATATGCTTGTACAGTGTTAATTATACGCGTATATTTAAGTTTAATACTGAACTTTTACTTGATTTTGATTGAAACATAGGCCTCATTTATACCAAATAGCGAAGTTTGTATCATCTTGCACTATTTTATATTAAAATTATAATATGGGCTCTGTGCAGCATGATACAACTAAAAAGAGACCTTTTTTTTAAAAAATTCGATCTAAAGCAACAATAGCCTGCTCTCAAACAAACCAAACACTGTTTATGTTAAAACGATTGTAAAATTAAAAACGAGTTTATTTTGGCAAAAAACAATTATGCATAATTATAATTGAGCAACGTGCAATCATATACTTAACCAAATTAAAAGGGTTAACTAATTATCAATACGACTATTTTTCTTGATATTTAGTGGGAAACTGATCACCAATTGTTTTACTGAAAAGATGCTTATGTTTGCCTTACGTTTGATTACCGTACGTTTGACTCTAAGCTTTTTTATCAAGCGTGGTCAAAATAAAGCAATAAACAATACTTTTTTTAATAAATAAAAAAACTGGCATGGCAAAATAAAACCAAATAATTTTATTTTAATTTTTAATAATTTATTTTAACAACGATATTTGCAATTATAATAATTAAGTGTCTTTAAAATAAACCTAAACTCAAAAACTACTTGAAAATCGAAAAATGATGATACTCATATGAAAACCTATAGTCCTCCTAAAATACATGAGGTTATATATAATAAGCTTTTTCTTTATACAAAAAAGATCTATGTTGTTTGTGAACATAGATGAACAAGGGAGGGTAAGGTGGGGTCCACCCCCTAGCCTCGAAATTTCGGGCCCCTTCTAGAAAATAATCCAGGCCCCCCTCCCCATATTTTCAAATTTTTTAGTCCTGACCCCCCCTCTCTAGATTTTGAAATTTGACCCCCCCCCCCTCCTCTCTCGAGAAAATTTTAAGTACTTTTTTATACTAAATTTTATTGCAAAAACGTGAATTTTTAACATAAATTCAGGTTTTTAAACCCTTATACCTATTTATTTAATAAAATGTAGATTATCTTATAAAAAAATTATTATTAAATATTTAATGGTTTAAAAGTATTTTGTTTCGGAAATCGGAACCCACCTGACCCCCCTCTAGGTTTTGAAATCTTCCACCCCGGGTCGACCCCCTCCCCTGACCCCCCTCCTAGATTTTGAAATTTTATTTACCCGGGGTAAAACCCCCCGTTAGCTTTTTGACCGTGTTTATCTATGTTTGTGAATGTTAAACAAAAGTCAAACAGATCAGAATAATGGTACGAGTGGCCGCAATATTTTATAACGATAATATTGCGCTGTTCTAAATTATACAGTTAAAAACAAGTGATAGGAAAATATATTTTGTAATTAATGTTTTTTTCCGAATCTGCAATTTTGGGGTTACGAAGAAAATAAATAGGAATGTTTTTTGAAAAAAAAATTTATGTAAATGTTTTTCGTTAATGTTTTTTTGGAAAAACATTAAGCTTTTTCTTGACACTTCAATTATGGGCTAACGGCCTAAAGGGGTACTGGGAAGCTCAAGAACTTCGTAGAAAGTGCACTTAATAACGTTGTGTTAATTTACAAACTAAGCTAATACTATGTATCAAAATTTACTCGCAAAAATACTAACATAAATATAAACAAACTGGCTCAAGGCAATAATAATACGATATCACAGATGATGGTTAACAAAAAATTAAATATTAAATCCTAAACACTGTCAACACGAACAGCAAAAAAAACAAGCCAATGTCTATTATGGCGTAGCTTGACGAACACAGGAACTTTTTTCTCTATCTTAGCAACTGAAGCAAAAAAGTCACTGGATACATTTCAGGTTTTATGTCAAAACATTTCAGCTACGGCCATGCCAATAATATAAACCAATATTATGCCCAAAAATGACTAATTGCTTTTTGAAGGATTTTCATAACTAAACAAATATTTTAAACACAAGGATTCACGCTATGAATTTAATCATCATTAGATACTATTAGTTACAGTGTCGTGCCCCCCGGGGGGGGGCGGACGCTTCCCCCCTCCCGAAATCCGGCGAAGCCGGATTTTTTCGTAAGGGGAGACCCTTACGTTTTTTTGAATTTTGGGAAAGAAATTTTTTTTAAATATTGATACAGAAACTTTCCTGATGCCTACCAAAAGCATATTAATAGTCAAAAAACCAAATTTCCCTCGCTTCGCGGGTAGTTTAAATTGACAATTTATCTTAGTTTTTCGATTTCAAATCGATTTTGCTGCTCAATAGTTAAGGCATACATGCGAAATAAACTACTATAAACACTATTAACCTTTTATTAAAGTTTTAAACACATGTTTTAAATGTATAAATAAACCTTGAAATATACCTTGAAAGGAATAAATAAACCTTGAAGTTTGTATTAATTATCATCTGGAATTAAAATTTCTAGTGTATTTTAGCGCTTTAAATTAAAAATTTTCTCCCCCCCCCCCCAAAACCCCCCTGACAAGGGGCTCTGCCCCTTGACCCCACTGTGGGGCTCTCGCCCCCCTGACCCCCCATTTATGGGGGGCTGCCGCCCCCCCCAGACCCCCCTCAGGGTTAGTATATACCCCCCCAGACCGCCCCTCCCGAAATGAAATACTGGGCACACCACTAATTAGTTATGTTTTTACATACCAATATGCAATATTAAAAAATAAGTGCTATAGTTAATCTGCCAAAACATACGCTAAATTCATTTAGTTTTTTCGATGATTTGCTAAAAATTGCAAAAAAGCATTCTAAACTCATTATTTTCGTCATAATGATATTGTAGTGTGAATTTTATTCACAAAATTGTTTAATTTTCTTAAATTCTAGATTGTCTACCGCTTTTTTTTTAATTTGAATCTAGACACAAAATACAACTAAAGAGTAAACCCTAATAAACCCTAAAGCTGAAAACTTAAATTAATGCTATAATAAGTGCAGGTTTCAAAAAATGCATTTTAAAAGTGTACAGAGATTTTGTAATAAGATGATCTATTGATTTGTTCCCTAAAATTACACTTAAAGCTGATTTTATAGACTCAAATCAAAAACACATATTTAAAAAACATTTAGTTTTTGTTATAACAAACAAACCCTTAAATAGTCGTCAATGAAAATTTGTGTCTGCTTAGCGCACCAGCAAAAAACATAAACCAACGGAAGCAATTAATTTCTAGCTAGGTGATAATTAATTAACGTTATTTTCACGCTCTAAAAGCCGTAAGTAATACATTATTTTGGTAATCCAAAAATCCATCGGCCAATAAAAAAAATTCCACAATTCACCAAAGTGTCTGATTGTCTTAAAACCTGCCATATAATTCACGTCAATAAATCGTTAAAATTCCGAATTCCCAGCATAACCCAGTGTTTTCAAACAGTTTTCTCAACTAATAACAATATTTTTCAACGTCTTTTTTTAAGAGCAGTGTAGTATACCAAATTGGTTTAATCAGTAGATCGTCATTAATCAGGAATACCTCTTAGATTTGGCGGGAAATACCAGATCTTTGACGTACTGAAAAAATCCGCGCAAACTGTAGTTTGCCGCGTTGCGCTTCGAGCTGCTTGAGAAATAGTTGGACACTAGGTCGTTTGGCTCTATAAACAACAATTTTTGCAAATTCTTTTTATTCATTGTTTTTGTATTAATTATTCTGCATTTATTTTTGTATTTATTTATCAAAAACTTGGCTACTGGGCCCCTACCAACATTTCCTAATTTTTTATTCCTACCTAACCCCCATCCGCTTCAAAAAAATCTAAAGTATATTTTTTATTCTAACACTTTTACCTCTTAAAAAACACATTTATTAATTAAAATGTATTTTTATTATCCTATAAAACAGCAGATAACAGTATTAGTGTTTTTCTCTTTTGGTCTTTCAACTCCCTGAGCTCCATAGGTGAGAACGGTCAGGGAAGCTAGGGGGGTGGTTACCCGGGGTAAATCGACCTTTGAGTTCTAGGAGGGGGTCCGGACTCCCCCTAGCTTTTTAGGGGGGGGGATCGACACGGGGTGCGAAATTTTGAAATCTAGAGGGGGGGTCAAACAGACAGTTTTAAACCATAATAACTTTAATAGTTGTTCTTTTTATAGTATAATACTACATTTTATTGAATAAAAAGCGATATTCTGGTATAAAAAGGGTGTAAAAGCATGAATATGTGATGAAAATTCACGTTTTTGAAAGAAAATTTAGAATAAAAAAAGTACCTAAAATTTCCCGAGCGGGGAGGGGGGTCAGATTTCAAATCCTAGAGGGGGGTTAGGGGTAAAAAATTCGGAAATTTGGGGGGAGGCCCCCTAGATTTTCGTCTAGGGGGGGTCCCAAAATTTCGATGCTAGGGGGGGGGGAACCCATCCTTCCCTCTTCCTTTTTTACCTATGCTGAGCCCACACTAGATTTCAAATTTTTCCACCGCGGTTGACCCCACCCACCCCCAAAGACATAGGAAAATTCGGATTTCTCAAAGAGCTAAAAGGGTTTGGCTCAGAGGTGGGCAAGGAGGGGAGGTTGGGGAGTTATACCCTCCAAAAATCCCGATTATAGCCGACACCCCCCCCCCCTAAAATTTGGGGGTACCCCGGACACCCGATCTAAAATTTGGGGGGGGGGGGGTCCGAGTGCTATAAACGCTAAAAAAGGGGTATTTGAGGTATACCCCAAAAAATTTTCTAGGACAATCTTCCCCCTCAAATTTCGGGGTCAGGTATACTCCCCCACAAAATCCAGGAGGCTGGCCACCTATGGCCGGACTCTCTATTCAAAATCGCGGGCTCGTGCTTAAGTATGTCGTCGCGAATTTCGGGATATTTGCAAACACCCCATTAAATTGGGAGGATAACCTGACCAAAGTTTTCAACACTTTCAGCCTCGGTATCAATTTAAGTATACCCTACCTCCTCCCCCAAAAAATATCCAAGAGCCTGCCCACCTACGCTCAATGTTAAATATTTTCAACGTAATAAATCTAAGTTTTGTTTTATTTTTCTTATAATTGTAATATTTTGTCATTTTTTCACTCAAATTAGGGACATAGCCAGAGTTTCATTTTGAGGGGGGGGGGGCTCCGTCCCCCCCGAAAATTTTTTTTTGGGGGGGGGGGGGGGGGAGCCCCCCCTTAATTCTTTAAAACGTTAAAAAAGTAGGGATAAACGTAGATAAAGCTGTATAATACACTGTTTTTGGCCTAATAACCTATTATCTAATGTTTTTAGCAATAAAAACATGTTTTCTTAGTTACAAATTACATTAGCACACATTGGCAGAGCTTGGATTTCACAAAAAAAGAATTTAGAGACCTTTCTATACCTACTAAATTTGAAATCTCGCACCCGGCTCCAAGTAATCATTGCGCGAGCTGTCTTAGCAACCAATAAATTTCAGTACGAGTAACAAGAGGTGACTGGTGCGGTTTGTTTCATTGTACATTGCTACCGAATTCAATTTTACGGGCGGGGTGAGGAAAAGATTGGATTTTGGCTTGCTTAAGCTCATAATTATCGCACTTCTTTTTACAAACTTAAAGGTTACTTATGATCTTGCCATGTAAAATTTAATAAGAAAAAAAGAAAGGATTATGTTGGTTAAGAAAAAAATATTATAAGAACGCAATTAGATATATAGGTTTAAACTAAAGATAAAATAAAGCAAATAAAGTATAAAAAATGTTAATACAAATTTTTTTAGTGATTTTGAAATTAAATTAAAATACTTCAGAAAAAATATCATATAAAAAATTGTGAATTTAACATGTTTTAGGTTAATATAATTTAATAATATAAATGAAATTATTAATAATAAAACAGAAATTATCTAAGTAAGTGCATTATGTTTTAAACGTTCGAAAATAAAAGTGTCCGAAATTGGGCCTTGGTTGAGTGGTTTTTCCGAGTTTATTCCTTAAATAAAATTCGAAAACAAGTTAACTCCATTTTTGCATGATTTTGTCGAAGAAAATTGTGTTATCATACAAATAAGAGAACTAAATAATAATACGCTATCTTCAGCCGATAAGTCGTATTTATCATCTGTGCCGAGAATTTTAAAAAAAGTCATATATTCAGGAAAAATTATGTCGATTTGTATTGGAACAATATAGGCACCTTGCACTGGAACTCGGTTTATACATAAAGTATGCAATATACATAAGTGTCACCATAATGGATAATTACTGTATCTCCTACTTATCTTTTGTAGTATGCAGATCAACCGATAGAAAGCGCGCGAAATTTCGATCGGTTGATCTGCATACTACGAAAGATAAGTAGGAGATACGGTAATTATCCATTATAGTGACACTTATGTATATTGCATACTTCTAGTATAAACCGACTTCCAGAGCAAGGTACCTATATAAACTCCCTTTTAATGCCGGTAAACGCAATATTTCAAGATATTCCTGGATTCTTGAACTTTTTTTAAATATAATCCTTAAATACTATTAAACCATCATGGAAACTTTAATTATTCCATAATAAAAAAAATAACGTATATGTTTTTAGAGATTAATTGTTGTCGAACTTAGAAAACATGCGAAACCTGGAGTGGTGTGCTTTAAAAGTCAACAAACTAAAGTTGGTGAAAAAATAACATGGGTTAGGTTCTCAACCAGATTTAGAGGACGCAATAAACATGGGGTGATATGTTTTAAAAATTTTAATTCAAAGTTGAATAAATGAAGTGGTTTTTCAATTACACTTAAGGCTGGTTCATACTAGTGCTGTAAAAAGTTACTTTTACTTTTACTTAAAGTAATAAAAGTAACGGATTTTGGATTACCTTTACTTTTACTTTTACTCGACTTTTGAAATTTCAATTACTTTTACTTTTACTCTTACTCGACATTTGAAATTTCAAATACTTTTACTTTTACTCTTACTGGATTTTTCCTTGCAAATACTTAAATTAATTTAAGTAAAATTTAAGTAATTTGAAATAAATTCGATGGGCTTTTTGTAAAGTAAATGGCAAGAGAACATTTTTTAAGCCACTAACACGCTAAAACCATTTATTTTGACTAAAAACTTATTAAAATGA
>JASAMX010008772.1:0-12367 GCA_030248175.1 Microlaimidae sp. YZB2_3
CAAAACATACCGCAAAATCACACGCGCAATTAAACAACTAAAATCCACACCCATCACACTAACAGTACAGCAAACAATCACAGCAATACAACACAGCAAAACAAACAATTCAGTTGGGCCTGACAACACAAACATACAACACCTTAAACATCTAGGCAACAAAGCACTACAATACATCACAAAACTCTACACCAACATCATAAACACAAACACAATACCACACAGTTGGAAACTTTCCAACTACATCCCAATCCCAAAACCAAACAAAAACATCAACAACAGCCAATCATTCAGGCCCATCTCACTCATATCCGCACTCGCAAAAACTTGCGAAAAAATCATACATCCATACATCACAAGCAACATTCCAAACATTACACACCAACACGGCTTCAAAAAACAATACTCCACTTACACAGCATTACAAACACTTTACACTCACATAGCAGCAGGTTTTAACAAACCAAAACCACCACACCGCACAGTTGTCGTAGCTCTGGACATGTCCAAAGCTTTCGACACTGTCAATCACCACACACTCATACACAAACTCGCACAAACACAAGTACCAACAACAATCACAAAATTCATAAACAACTACATCAAAGGCCGCAAAGCATACACCACATACAACAACTACAAATCAAAACAAAAACTCATCAAAACAGGAGTCCCACAAGGATCCTGTCTATCACCCACATTATTCAACATCTACACCGCAGACATACCAACACCACCACCAAACGTACACATCATAACATATGCAGACGACATCACAATATATGCATCACACCCAAACCACCACATAGCTCAACAACAAATACAACCATACCTACACGCAATACAAGCATGGACAGACAACAACCAACTAACATTAAATGCAAGCAAAACAACATCCACACTATTCACACCAGACCCTGCAGAGTACAACACACAATTATCACTACAAATAAACAACACAACACTCATTACAACCAAAAACCCAAAAATCTTGGGGCTCACATTCGACCCCAAGCTTACATTCAACACACACATCGCAAACACACACACACACACACACACACACCCCACAACTCCAAACACATCAACACTACACAACCACACCCACAAAACAAACAAAACATACCGCAAAATCACACGCGCAATTAAACAACTAAACATCCACACCCATCACACTAACAGTACAGCAAACAATCACAGCAATACAACACAGCAAAACAAACAATTCAGTTGGGCCTGACAACACAAACATACAACACCTTAAACATCTAGGCAACAAAGCACTACAATACATCACAAAACTCTACACCAACATCATAAACACAAACACAATACCACACAGTTGGAAACTTTCCAACTACATCCCAATCCCAAAACCAAACAAAAACATCAACAACAGCCAATCATTCAGGCCCATCTCACTCATATCCGCACTCGCAAAAACTTGCGAAAAAATCATACATCCATACATCACAAGCAACATTCCAAACATTACACACCAACACGGCTTCAAAAAACAATACTCCACTTACACAGCATTACAAACACTTTACACTCACATAGCAGCAGGTTTTAACAAACCAAAACCACCACACCGCACAGTTGTCGTAGCTCTGGACATGTCCAAAGCTTTCGACACTGTCAATCACCACACACTCATACACAAACTCGCACAAACACAAGTACCAACAACAATCACAAAATTCATAAACAACTACATCAAAGGCCGCAAAGCATACACCACATACAACAACTACAAATCAAAACAAAAACTCATCAAAACAGGAGTCCCACAAGGATCCTGTCTATCACCCACATTATTCAACATCTACACCGCAGACATACCAACACCACCACCAAACGTACAACAACTTCTTTAAATTCTCTTTGTAGCCGCTGAAACGCTATATTTGCCATTTACTCTTTAAAATTGATATACAATTCACTTTGAGCAGATTTTTTGAGATTCCTTTTCTTCTTTTTTGGGGAGAACCTCGCCTGGTTAAGATACCTTTACAAAATCGCATCCAAAAAAACGAGTTTTTCAAAGACAAGATGTTCCAAGAAAGAGCTTTCTGAAGACGAGATGTAGAAGACGAGATGTTTAAAGACTAAATGTAAAAGACGAAACTTTTAAACACCAATTTTTTAGCTTATGATAAATTCTTCAAATTACTCAACAAAAAGTCAAAGTATCTCTAATTATATTACCCCAAAAAAGAAGAAGGAATCTCAAAAAATCTGCTCAAAGTGAATTGTATATCAATTTTAAAGAGTAAATGGCAAATATAGCGTTTCAGCGGCTACAAAGAGAATTTAAAGAAGTTGTAACTTCTTCTGAGGTAAATAAATAAATGTTTAGGCACTTAAGTATAGGTAGTTGGTACCCACTACAAATTTACTATTATTGAATCCTTTTTTCAAATCATACGGTGTGTTATTTAATCATTTTGAGTGTTAAACGCTAAAAATGGGGTATTTGAGGAATACCCCCAAATTTTTTTGGGGCACCCCTCAATTTTGGGACACTCGTCTCCGAAAATCACCCCCTCGCCTGAAAAATAAAATTCTGGCTATGCCACCGCACTTGCCCCCTATAGACTAGTTCGGAATAAGCGTCTTTTACTGTACAAGAGAGGGTACAAAAAAAAAATTTGAAAAAATCTTAGCTTTCTTAGTTTCTTAAGTTTAAACCTATACTTCATAAAAATTGCTACACGACATACATAAGCACGGGGGGGTTAAATTCTGAGAAGGGGGTTTAACCCCCCCCCACTCAGAAGTGGGAGGGGAGAAAAAGTTAACCCCCCAATTTTGGAAAAATGAAGAAAAAAAATGTCTTTAAAATGACTTCTAACTGCCTCCAAACTTTAAGTTTTGAGGTCAAAATAAATGTTTTAAGCAGATCAAAAAGCTTCAAAAATGCAACAAAAAGGGCTTTTTGAGCCTAATTCCAGCGTTTTTTACCTATTTTTCCTTCAAAATCGAAAAACGATATGGGTAAAATGCACTCCAGAAAAAAACGATATGGGTATTTTGCGTTTCTCGGATTTTAACCCCCCCTAATTTGGGGTTTAACCATACATGGGCAAGTTGGTCCGGAGTGGGGGGGTTAAACCCCAAATTAAGGGGGGGGGTTAAAATCCGAGAAACGCAAAATACCCATATCGTTTTTTTTCTGAGTCATTTAGTATGGTTTCGATTTTGAAAGAAAAATAGGTTAAAAACACTAATTTTAGGTAGGAGGCAGCTAAAACTGCCTGAGAGGCAGGTAGAAGGTAGGGTGGAGGCAGGTAGGAAGTAGGGTGGAGGCAGGTAGGAGGCAGGTGACCCTGCCTCTTATGTTGAAGCATATACAGGTTAGGAGGCAGGTAGGAGGCAGCTAAAACTGCCTCAGAGGCAGGTAGGAGGCAGGGTGGAGGCAGGTAGGAAGCAGGTAGGAGGCAGCAAAATTTCCGATGGAGGCAGGTAGGAGGCAGGTAAAAACCGTTTTCCTAATTCAGGCACCCCGTCCTTACCGGGTTATTAGCGCTGTTTTACATAGAAGGCAACAAAAAAGTCAAATTAAATGTTAGGATAAAAAATTTGGAATATTTTTGGGAGAAACTAAAGAAAGCCGAAATCGTTTTTTTTCATTTTGTTTTACAAAAAATTACATTTGCAATTTTGTTAAAAAAGTTTTAAATGTTATGTAAAATAAATTTTTTTTTTAAATATTATTATTTGTTTTGTGTTGACAGCAGAAGAGATCTTAACGTGTATAGTTTGCAGAAAAAATACCTACTAAATTTTAAAGCAAGTTGCTATTCACACAAACCTCAGAACGCCGTTCAAGCATTCAAGTAAATTTTCGGGGTTAACGCATTGTGTAGTGTGCATCGTGCATTGTTCATAAGCGGTTCACAGTTTTTAACTAATTCATTAGCTAAGAATAGTTGCCAGTGTAAATAGGTCATTTTAAGGTAGAACATCACAGTTAGACTTTGACGGCAAATCTTTTCTAATTAATTGTTACTAAAATAATTTGACCTGCTCATGCAATTTTTAACATTCATTTTTCTTAAAAAAATGTTAACGTATACAATCATTAAATGACACCAATAAAATACATTATATCATAAAAAAATTCATTACCAAAAATATTCTATTTTTTTCATTTTTCACTTAGCGTATCTTGAATAAAGAATACTTTTTTAAATAAAAAGTTAAAAATTAAAATAACATTTTTTTCGACGTTAAAAATATTGCCTGCGAGAGACTCGAGCCTATGGGTCCGAGGATTCGAGTCCGACACTCTAACCACTGGGCTAATGTCCCATCTGAGGTTCATCTAGTAAAAGATACTTTTAAACAAACGTTTCAAAATGTAGTTTCTCGGCGTCAAATCAAAAAAAATTAAATGAAAATTTAAAAAATTGATTCGCTCAGATTTTAATGAAAGTTTAGAAATAGTTGGACTCAAGTCTAATCAATAGTTAGAATTGTATTTGATTAAAAAACTAATTCAGGATTTTTTATTTGATTTTTCTTTTAAAAACATCGATTTTTTTTAATTTTTTTAAATTTTTGAATTAAGTTTTACTCCAAACCACATCTAAAAGTTGGTCCTATTTTTCGTTAACTTTCTTTAAAATTGCAGGAATAACTGAGCGAATCAAATTTTTTAAATGGCCAAAAACTGTTTTTTTTAGCTTTAAATTCATCAAACTATATCTCCAAATCGACCATTCGGTAAACAATGAAACTATTACCGTTAAATACATCATAATCTGAGCTTTTGATCGCACTATATTTTTGTCAGACAAAAATTAATATCTAAGTTGATATCTAACTTTTAGTAAAAATCGTCATGACTGTGGTGTTCTACCTTAAGCAAAAAATCTAAATTATCTTCAAATAGTTTACCTGATTTTTCACCAAGAAAAATATGGATTCTTGATAATAGATCGTTTAATGTTAAGAAAGTATTAAAACCATTAAAAAACTGCCCAATAAAATGTCTAGAGCCCCAGATTGTTTGGCAGCTTTTGTTTTTAAAAATTAGCATCTGTAATCGCTGAACCTTTGGCTATAATATTTAGAAAATTTTTAATATGGGTGTGTTATCATTAGATTGGCTGATTGTTCTTGTAATTCCTCTCTGTAAAAAGGCCCAAAAAGTTGTGAACAACACAATTACCGCCCAGCATCATTTAACTTTTTACTCGTGTAAAATTATGGAGAGGCTTGTTAAAATTAACTTTCATATTTTTTTTTTAAAAATACATTGTCTTGATGCCAACATGGCTTTAAGGCTGGAAGTTCAAATATAACACAGCTTTTTGAAACTCTTAATGAATGGACATTAGCTTTAAAAAACAAAAAAAACATATAGATATTGTATATATAGACTTTGCGAAGGCTTTGACGATGTATCACATCCTAAAGTTTATACAACTTAGAAAAATATTTATTTGGGGGCAAATTTTTGGGGAAAATGTATACACTAGTTTACACTAGTTTTACTTGTGAATATGTAATAAAAAAGAAACGAATTGTAGAAAAACTTAAAAAATATAGTTGTTTGGTTCAAAAATTGGCAATTAAAATTGTCTGAAACTAAATGCGTGGTTGACTAAATGCATGGCTAAGGTGTTTTTTACCATATACTTTTAAAGTCCGCTTATTAATAAATTTGATAAAATTCGTAGCTAGCTAGTACTGTAACCTTTTTTTGTGTTGTTTGTTAAGTGTTAAATCTTAATAATAACAATAATTTCCAGAAGAAAATTAACCATGTTTTAGTTATTTGTGGCTACCGTAATTGGTTTGCAAGTTTGTGATGAGTACAATGTTTTGTTTTTTTTTCAAAAAATAAGCTTTAAACTTGAACTTGAAATAATATAGTGTAAATAGCTACAAAACTTTTATTGTGAAGTAGCTACCTAAACCACCTCTAAAGTTTTATGTACTTTAATCCAAATAAATGGCGTTTGTGCCGCTATTAATATATTTAATTCATTAAAATAGATTATCTGAAAACAAAAATTTATATTTTAAGAACACCTCTAAAAATGTTTGTCCGTTTTTTATTATAAAATACACTTCAATAAAAATGAGATTAAAAAAACACAAAATTTTATGGAAAATCAACAAAATTTTGTGCAAAATCCAAAAAATTTTAGGTGAGTTTAAATATAGAGTTCGTGCTTGTCTATCTCACTTTTTTACTTTTTAGCTCATTGTGTTCGTTTTTTTATGTTATACATCTAAGTTTTAAAAAGTAACAAAAAGGGTATTTTTCGTTCAATTTTTGAGCCAAGTCATATTTTTGAAAAAAAAAATTTTCATTGTGTTTAATAAATATTTAGCTAATGCTGGTTTTTTAAATGTAAAAAATAAAATATAGGTTTAGCCGGCATTAAGGTCGATAATGACTAACTATATAGCTAAAACAACATTATGTTCTATTGATAAATAAATTATGAATAGAAAAACATAATAAAAAACACAAACAATTTTTTATTTACTTTTTTGCATGTAAAACTATTACAAATGTCTACACATTTTTGATTCATGTTAAATTAGTAAAAAAATAAATTTTTAACAAACGTTCATCACCTAAAATTGTTTTTGATAAAATAAAACGTTTTATTTTACCATGGTATGTTTCTAATTGGGACTTGATTGTCAATCAATTACACTTGCAATGGGCTGATTGTATTTTTATTGATAAAAATGAAAAAATTCGGTAAACGTAATATTTTTCGAGAAATAAAAATGAACTTAAATAAACGAAGTAAATCAAATGGATATAGCTTTATTTAAAGATAAAAAAGTGCCTTTCGTTTTGTAATTTGTTATAATATATAATTGTTCTGTCGGAATAATATTTTATCTGCCTATAATAATAAAAATATAATTAAAATATAATAATAATTATAATAATAATAGCTTACAAACTCCTTCTTTTGGCCAGGAAAATACATAGCCGTCGGGGTTCGCCATTGGAATGACGTAAAAATCGAGATTGTTTAAGAATTTTTGGTAATTTTCATTTGTACTGTACTTTGTCACTAACTAAAATTGTCACGATGTAGTGATAACTGAATAATGGCGATCCTACCCCCAAATGTTGTATACCAGAGTCGACCATAAATGATCTTGCTTTTACGAAAATTGCACTCTCGTGAGCTAGGTTTTCGTTAGCGAACCGGTCAAAAAATAATGTGAAACTTTGCCTTTTAAATATTTTTTTTTGCAAAAAAACCACAAAATATTTATTTAATATATATTTAATTAGAAAATTTGGAAAGTATATTTAATTTATAGTATTTGCTTCGATGCGATTTTTTTACGGTTATTTTATTACTATTTTATTTATTTACAAAAATTGGCCTTTTTTCACCCCTAATTGAAAGTGCCTTGCTGTCTATATTCCGTTTTAAAAATTCATCTATGATGCATTTCTTTAAAATTTCGAGCTCGATAAACAAAAGAAAATTTTTAACAACCTGACAACAAACAATAATAAAACATAACAAGACAAAAAAAATGTTTAGCTATTTTAAAATTAAGTTTTAGAGGGTTTTATGCAAAAAAATTTCAATTTTTGATTATACGCTTCCTAATAGCATATGGGTTTAGTATATTATATTTCAAATTTTTACCATATTTTAATAAGCTAGAATTAAAATGATAATAATTAGATACTTTAGTAAAAATAAAATTTAAATCTCAGTGGTATCCTTGTTTCAGAAATTTGCTTATTTTAACAAAGCTCTACAGATATTACTATATTAGGAAAAATGTACACTTTTTAAGGCAACGGATTTCCCTCTGAACATTAATAATTTTACTGGTTTTTGTGGTTCCATGATTTAATAAATATATGTTTTTACGGATTCAACCCCAATAAATCAATAAACCAAGAAGCCAACAAGATCTTTATTCCAACGTTGCGAATCAACAGCGTGTATCTTTATCAAGGCTCTTAAACATAAGCAAATTATAACAATTAAATTTAATTTTTTAATTTAATTTAATTTGTGTAATTTCAAGAATACATGAAAATTAATTAATAAAGAAAAGAAGAATGAGAAATGAAGAACAAATTATACGGGCTATGTGTGGATCCAACCCAATAATACTAAGGAAAATTATTATAATATTCAAATCCGAAACCATATGTAAACCAAACCAAAAATTCAAATCCAAACCAATCCTATTTTTAATTTAATTTAATTTGTGTATATTTTAAAATTTTTAATTGTTATAATTTGCTTAGGCTTTTAGAGCCTTGATATGCATAAAAGTAACAAGCCGTATGCATATACTTTTCGGAAAAGACAGACGATGCATATAACAAGCTCGGCAAAAAGACGTGCATACGTATGCATATAAGATGCAAAATATGCATATATATGCATATTTTTTAAAAAACAAAAAAAACCCCAAAATGAGACGCACGCTCAACACGCGAAAATAATTCCAAAAATGGCTCTCATCCTTCCAACTATATGCATACTATGCACCGATAAATATGCGTGTTGATTTTTTTGGCTTACAATTCTATGCATACGTATGCATAAAAGTTAGAAAAAAAGAAAAAAAGACGTAGCTAAAAAAAGTTTCAAAAAAATGCATACGTATATCTTCATATACTTTCCGGAAAAATGCATACGTATGCATATAACTAAAAAAAAATATAGATACGTATGCATTATAATTTGATTTTATGCATACGTATGCATAACATATGCATAGGAATGCATATAAACATATGCATACGTATGCATTTAGGTTCACATAACGTAGCCTATAATTTGTTCTTCATTTCTCATTCTTCTTTTCTTTATTAATTAATTTTCATGTATTCTTGGTAATTTTAAAATTTTAATTGTTATAATTTGCTTGGGTTTTCTAGACCCGAGAAAAAAAGAACGCTGATCAAAAGAAACGGAGAAAAAAAACTTTTTGTTTTCGACTTATGCAATTTGATTTATTGGTTATATTTTCATGCAAAATCGTCACTTATTTCTGAGGAATCTATATTTATATAGTACAAGAAGAATGTAGAAACATAAAACGCTACAGTCATAAAATACAAGTAGTCATGAGAAAATACAAGTGATTCATTCTGTACTTAATAAAGTTTTGTTTATATCTAAAATGGGTCACAGTCACATGTATTTTATAAGAAAGGTGGCTCATTTTGCCATAGTAACGAAGACATTCAAAATTGTCGGCTATAAATTTATCCTTTTAAATTCACATTAAAACACATAATTTTCCAGGTGCCCCTTAACACAAATCAAAATTAAGCTATATATCTATATTTATTCATTCAACAAGACACCGGGCTAAGTTTTTTGATGGAAAAGTTAGTTTTTTAGGGATTTTTATCGCAGGAATTCTTTAAAGCGTGTATTTCATACAATTTACTAAGAATTATTCGTTTTTTATAACGTATAAAAACTATATTCATTGTTACTTCGTTAATGATATAGAGGGCGGCCGCCGGCGTGATCCATTCCCGAGCGTGGACCCCAGCGTCAATCCAAATCGACCTTTTGATCGTTCCATTTTTTTCGGCACCCAACTAAAATTATATATTAGAATATAAAAGGAGTACCAGTTATGCCAATAAGCCACTGCCAATTAAAGACAAATGCTATATATGACAAAGCTTTAAGTATCGATCAACGTCACATAAGGAATAATTTACATACGGTTTGGTTGAAAAGTGCGTAACTGTCAAAGCATTATTTGAATCCTTTTGTTAAAAACCGTGAAAAAACTGCTGAACGTGTACTATTGCTAAAATAAACATCATACGCTGCGACCAATCAGCTGCGTGCCAATTATGCTTATGCAAATTATTTAATACTGAAATAAACATCATACGGAACGACCAATCAGCTGCGTGCCAATTATGCTTATGCAAATTATTTAATACTGAAATAAACATCATACGGAACGACCAATCAGCTGCGTGCCAATCAAGCTTATGCAAATTATTTAATACTGAAATAAACATCATACGGAACGACCAATCAGCTGCGTGCCAATTATGCTTATGCAAATTATTTAATACTGTAATAAACATCGTACGGAACGAGCAATCAGCTGCGTGCCAATTATGCTTATGCAAATTATTTAATACTGAAATAAACATCATACGGAACGACCAATCAGCTGCGTGCCAATCAAGCTTATGCAAATTATTTAATACTGAAATAAACATCATACGGAACGACCAATCAGCTGCGTGCCAATTATGCTTATGCAAATTATTTAATACTATAATAAACATCATACGGAACGACCAATCAGCTGCGTGCCAATTATGCTTATACAAATTATTTAATACTGAAATAAACATCATACGGAACGACCAATCAGCTGCGTGCCAATCAAGCTTATGCAAATTATTTAATACTGAAATAAACATCATACGGAACGACCAATCAGCTGCGTGCCAGTTATGCTTATGCAAATTATTTAATACTGAAATAAACATCATACAGAACGACCAATCAGCTGCGTGCCAAATCATGCTTATGCAAATTATTTAATACTGAAATAAACATCATACGGAACGACCAATCAGCTGCGTGCCAATCAAGCTTATGCAAATTATTTAATACTGAAATAAACATCATACGGAACGACCAATCAGATGCATGCCAACCACGCTTATGCAAATTATTTAATACTATAATAAACATCATACGGAACGACCAATCAGCTGCGTGCCAATTATGCTTATACAAATTATTTAATACTGAAATAAACATCATACGGAACGACCAATCAGCTGCGTGCCAATCAAGCTTATGCAAATTATTTAATACTGAAATAAACATCAGGCGGAACGACCAATCAGCTGCGTGCCAATTATGCTTATGCAAATTATTTAATACTGAATAAACATCATACGGAACGACCAATCAGCTGCGTGCCAATCAAGCTTATGCAAATTATTTAATACTGAAATAAATATCATACGGAACGACCAATCAGCTGCGTGCCAATTATGCTTATGCAAATTATTTAATACTGAAATAAACATCATACGCTACGACCAATCAGCTGCGTGCCAATCAAGCTTATGCAAATTATTTAATACTGAATAAACATCATATGGAACGACCAATCAGCTGCGTGCCAATTATGCTTATGCAAATTATTTAATACTGAAATTAATATCATAAGGAACGACCAATCAGCTGCGTGCCAATTATGCTTATGCAAATTATTTAATACTGAAATAAACATCATACGCTACGACCAATCAGCTGCGTGCCAATCAAGCTTATGCAAATTATTTAATACTGAATAAACATCATATGGAACGACCAATCAGCTGCGTGCCAATTATGCTTATGCAAATTATTTAATACTGAAATAAACATCATACGCTGCGTGCCAATCAAGCTTATGCAAATTATTTCTCATGTGACTTTGTTCGATTGGTGGAAAATTTTCCAAGTACAAAATGCTCTAAAAAATCTATTTTTGCCTATTTATGATGATTGGTTTTTCACCCATAAATATAATTTGATTAGCAAAGGTTATATGTATATAGAGGTATGCATAGTATTAACTCTTTGTTACTTATACACTTTATATTTATTTATATATTTTACAACGGATCTTGCATGGTATTTTTTGCAGTAATTTGCGTATTTAATTTAATCTCTTTTTTTATTCTAGTAGAAAGTTTTTAGAGGAGATTAATATTAAAAAATTTAAAACAAAAAGATTGACTCTATATCCTTTTAAACAATTCAGTCTTGAGCTTGTTTTAGCTTGTCTTAGGTTAGCTTAGCTTTAGTTTTAAGTTTAAAATACTATCACTTCGAGTCGTTAACTAAAATATAGTTTCTTTGGTAATAAAACGAAAAGTTATTTTACGTTGTAGAAATGAAGAAGAATACTTTAGAAAAATTACTAAACATTAATCACCTTTTCCTTTTATTTAAAAAATTTTCCAATTTAAGTTATTACGAAATAAAATTTTAAAATCAGTTATAAACTGTTATAAAATTCTGCCCACAAAACTCCAAAAAAATCTTTTGTCATGAGCTTTAAAACGAAAATTAAAAACACACCACAGAAATAATTTAAAATTTAGGTACGATATTTTAATCGCGAAACTAAAAATTAAATTAAAAAAGAATTCGCAAATTTTTTTTATTAAATAATAAAAATGCAGAAAAAACGATTTACAAAAACCTATTTGCAAAATATTGATGGAACTATACTGTCCCGTAGTGTGTGACAATAAAATAGATTTATTTTTCGGATACATAATATTAAACGATATAAATTTTCATTACACGATTTGAAACCAGCACAAACTGAATGAAAAACTACAAAATAT